>LNAC01000008.1:9753654-9820823 GCA_002007465.1 Ailurus styani | reverse complement strand
AGGGGGGATGAGGTGGGGGCGGGGGGGGAGTCAGAGGGAGAGTGAGAGGCAGAGGCAGACTCCCAGCTGAGCAGGGAGCCTGACACAGGGCTCATACCCCAAGACCATGACCTGAGCCCAAGCCAGACGCTTAACTGCTTAACCTACTGAGCCACCTAGCACCCCTCCCTCCCTGAGCCTCAGTTGTTGTTGTTGTTGTCGTTTAAGATTTTATTTATTTATTTGGAGACAGAGAGAGAGAGCATGAGCAGAGAGAGGGAGAAGAAGACTCCCCAGTTGAGCAGGGAGCCCAATGCAGGGCTCAATCCCAGGACCCTGAGATCATGAGCCAAAGGCAGATGTCTAATTGACTGAGCCACCCAGGAGCCCACCTCCATTTTTTTGTTTGCAAATTGGAAGCTGTGTTATTGGTTTCCTAGGGTTTAAACATAATCTAAGATTGCATTTGTAAGGCCCCTGGCAATGGCCCAACTTCTCTCTTTCCCTTCAACATCATAAGCCTTAGCAAACTGCTCTCATAACCAAAGGCCAGAGCTGAGGCATCACAGGGAAGTGTTCTAACAGTGACACAGTGGGTTTAACTAAAATGCAATTGAATTAAAAGCAAAAGTAATACAGATAATTTACTTAGGTTTTCTTTTTTCCTCCAAAGTAAGCTGCTTCACAATCAGATGTAGCAGACATGTTATATATAATTAAAAGACAGGAATTCTGGCTAGTGTTTGTGGTGATTTTGTTTACCAAACCTAACTAAATGAAATACTTATGAAATCATCTCCGATTTCCACAGATAATTTTTTGCCAGATATCTCTGCCATCCCGTTTGAAGAGAATAATAATAACTCAAACCAAGCCATTTTAATTTCCTTTTTAATCAAAATAAAGACTTTCTCCATTCCAGATTTTAAATTCAAGAGTAAATGGGAGGCATGGCAGAGCAGAAAGAAGTAGGGAGAGGTCAGGGACTGTGCAGTTGGTGGAAACTGCGTCTTTGTAATGCGGTGGCCTTGGAGAAGTCACCTTACCCTCTGAGACAAGGCAGGATTACATCCAAATCCAACAAATAATCTAATATCTATTCTCTCTACTTCTTTTTTTTTAAGATTTTATTTATTTATTTGATAGAGAGAGAGCACACACAAGCAGGTGGAGCAGCAGGCAGAGGGAGAGAGAGGCAGAAGGAAAGAGAGAGGGAGGCAGAGGAAGAGGGAGAAGCAGGCTCCCTGCTCAGCAGGGGATGTGGGATCCCAGACCCCTGGGATCATGACCTGAGCTCAAGACAGACGCTTAACCGACGGAGCCACCCAGGCACCCCTATTCTCTCTACTTCTGTGTAACACTGTGACCAGCAGTGTACACAAACATGAGAACAGCATAACAGGTGTCTGAAGCCTGATGCTGATCACGATAAATTCAGAGACGAGCGTAGAAAAACTGTGACAGAGAAAACTTCTGCAAGACAACCACATCACAAGAGAAAACAATTTTAAAAAACGATTCCTCAAATTTGAATTATTGATGGATATTTTAAAACTATATTTGCATTCCTGACTTTTTTTTTCACTTTTTAAAACTGTGGTAAGGTGCGCCTGGGTGGCTCAGTCGTTAAGCGTCTGCCTTTGGCTCAGGTCATGATCACGGGGTCCCAGGATCGAGCCCCACATTGGGCTCCCTGCTCAACAGGGAGCCTGCTTCTCCCTCTCCCACTCCCCCTGCTGGTGTTCCCTCTCTCACAATCAAATAAAATCTTAAAAAAAAAAAAAACTGTGGTAAAATACACATAAAATTTACCACCTGAACTATTTTTAAGTGTACCTTCAATGTTATTAAATACCTTCACATTATCGTGCAACTATCACCACCATCCATCCCCCTGACTCCTTTCACTTTGTAAAACTGGAACTCTATACCCACAAATAACTCCTCATTCTCCCCTGCCCCCACCCCTGACAACCACCATTCTATGTTCTGTCTCTATAATTTTGACTACTCTAAGGACCTAAAATAAGTGAAATTGTATAGTATTTGTCTTTTTTGTGTCTGGCTTATTTCACTTAGAATAATGTCCTCGAGGTTCACCCACTTTGCAGCAGGTGTCAGCATTGCCCTCCTTTATGAAGCTGAATAATGTTTCATTGTATGGACACTACATTTGTTTATCCATTCATCCACTGATGGACACTTGAGTCCTCTAGTTTCAGTTTCTTCTCCTTTTTTTCTTTCTTTCTTTCCTTTCCTTCTTTCTTTCTTTCTGATTTATTTATTCATTTGAGAGAGAGAGGACGCACGTGTAAGTGGGGGAAGGAGCAGAGAGAAAGAGAATCCTGAAACAGACTCCCCACTGAATGAGGAGCCCAAAACAGGGCTCTGTCCCAGGACCCTGAGATCATGACCTGAGCTGAAATCAAAAGTCGGATGCCCAACCAACTGAGCCACCCAGGGACCCCCTTGGTCTTCTTTTTTGAGATTGTTTTCGCTATTCAGGGTCCCTTGAGATTCCATGTGAATTTTAGAATGGATATTTCCATTTCTGAAAAAAAAGTCATTGAAATTTTAGTAGGAATTAGACTGAATCTGTATATTGCTACAGAATCTGTAGATTACTTTGTCTAATGTTAACATTTTAACACTACTGAGTCTTCCAATCCATGAACATGGGATATGTTTTCATTTATTTCTATCTTCTTTGATTTCCTTCAGCAATACTTTGTAGTTATCACTGTACAAGTCTTTCACCTCCTTGCTTAATTCTTAAGTATTTTACTATCTTGGGTGCTATTATAAATGGAATTGTGTTCGTAATTTCACATTCAGGTTGTTCATTGTTCATATATAGGGATGCAACTGTTTTTTTGTGTGTTGACTTTGTATCCTGCTACTTTGCTGAATTCATTCATTAGTTCTAATTGTGTGTGTGCATGTGCGCGTGCGTGTGCACTCCCTATGATCTTCTATGTATAAGATCATATCATCTGCAAATACAGATAATTTTATTTCTTTCTTTCCAATTTGGACGAATTGTATTTATTTTTCTTGCCTAATTGCTCTGGCTAGGACTTCCAGTACTATGTTGAATAGAAGTGATGCGAGTGGGCATCCTTGCCTTGTTTTGGATCTTATGGGAAAAGCTTTCTCTTTCAACACTGAGTATGTTTACTGTGGGCTTTTCGTAGATGGCTTCTATTATATTGAAGTAGTTTCTTGATAGTCCTAGTTTTTCGACTGATTTTATCTTCAAATGATCAAATTTGCAATGATCATGTGTTTTTCTTTCATTCTGTTGATGTACCATATAATATCAACTGAAACTGATTTTCTTATTTCAAATCATCCTTGCAGACCAGGAAGAAATGCCACTTGGTTATGGTGTATAATCCTTCTTAATATGCTGCTGAATTCTTTTTGGGTATTTTGTCGAGGGTTTCTGCATCAGTGTCCATAAAGATATTGTTCTGTAGTTTTCTTTTCTTGTAGTGTCTGGCTTTGGTGTCAGGATAACGCTGGCTTCATAGAATGAGTTGGGAAATACACGTTCCCTCCTCTTCAATTTTTTTCGTTAAGTTTGAAAAGTATTCGTATTAGTTCTTCTTTAAATGTTTGGTAGAATTCATGAGAGATTTATCAGATTCGGGACTTTTCTTTATTTGGAGAGTTTGGCTTACCGCTGTCTTTACTATTTATAGGTCTCTTTGGATTTTCTATTTCTTCATGATTGAGTCTTGGCAGGGTTTGTGTTTCTAGAAATATGTCCATTTCATCAAGGTAATCCAATTTTGGGGTATACAACTGTTCTTAGCACTGTCTTATAATTCTTTTTATTTCTATAGACTTGGGAGTAACATCCCATTTCTGGTTTTAGTAATTTGAGTCTTTTTTTGTCCATTTAGCTAAGGTTTTGTCAATTTTGTTGATTTTTTGAGAGAATTTTTGATTTTATTGATTTTCTTTTGTTTTTCTATTCATGATTTCATTTATCTCTGCTCTAATCTTTATTATCCCTGTCTGCTTCTCCCTTTAATTCTACCAGTTTTTTTTCACATATTTTGATGTTCATTAGGAGTATGGATGTTTATAATTGTTACATCTTCTTGCTATATTGACCTTGTTACTAATATGTAATGTCCTTTGTCTCTTATAATCTTTTTGATTTATTTAAAGTCTATTTATATTAGTATATAAATATATATTAGTATAGCCACCCTGCTCTCTTTTGGGTGCTATTTTCCTGGAATATCTTTTCCCTTCCTTTCACTTTCAGCCTGTGTCTTTGGATCTCAGATGAAAGTTTTGTAGATAGCATATAGTTGGATCATGTATTTTTTTAATCCGTTCTTCCAATCTCTGTCTTTTGACTGGAGATTTTAATCCATTTACATTTAATTACTGATAAGAAGGGACTCACCTCTGTCAGTCTGTTTTCTATATGCCCTACAACTTTTTCTGTCCCTCATTTCCTGCAGTGCTGTCTTCTTTTTAGTTGATTTTTTGTAGGGAAATGTTTAAATTCCTTTTTAATTTCCTTTTGTATATATTCAATAGCTATTTCTTCATGGTTACCATGGGGATTACATTTAACATCCTAAAGTTATAACGTTCTAACTTGAATTTATACCAGTTTAACTTCAATAACACACAAAACTCTGTTAACCTCTTTGCACCTCTGTGATCAAAAGCAGCAATCCTCAATCAGAGCTCAGTTCCCTGATATTTGGAGGACAGGGTCCTTTTTGCCCACCCTCTCTGTGGCAAGCTGTGTGTAGCCTGCTCCGGGAACACATGCATAGCAGTCTGCTTTGTGGCTTGAAATGGGAGATGGGTGTATCTACTGTGCTAACAGCCAAAACTGACCAGAATTAACCTTCCCATTTTTCCCCTGGAAGAAGCAATCCTTCCATAGACTTCAGAGTTCCAAAACAGTTACATCAGATTCTGTTGTTATGATTATTGTCTAGGTAGGGAGATGGATTCCTGGGGCTTCCTACTCCATTTTCCCGAATCTTCTTCATTCTGAAAGTTTTTTGAATCCATACCCTTCAGTTATGTCTAGTTCCTGGGCCCAGTGGGGTCCCATCCCGATTCTAGCACAACTTTAAATCAATTAATCCTGCTATCAGGAGATATTTAAAGTGTTCCAGGGGCCAGCAGGGGCTAAAGGGGAAACGTTTTGGCCTTCCTTTCATTTTTATGGATCAAAAATATTATCCTTCATTTTTTTTCAATCATTAAAAATGTTAAAACCCATTCTCAGCTCATGGGGCATAACAAACACAGGCCATGGGCTGATGTGGCCCTTGGCCAAGGTCTGCTGACTCCTGATATATTCCAAGTACTTGGGGCTACATTAATATTAAATAAATAACTTTCTCAAAAGTACAACAGGGGGTGCCTGGGGGGGCTCAGTCGGTTAAGCAGCCGACTCTTGATTTCAGCTCAGGTCATGCTCTCAGGGTCCTGGGACTGAGTTCCATGCCTGGCTCTGTGCTTAGCGGGGAGTCTGTTTCAGGATTCTCTCTCTCTATCTCTCTGCCCCTCTCCCCCACTCACTCACTCTCTCTCTCAAATAAATATATTTTTTTAAAAGGTACAATAGAGGGATCCCTGGATGGCTCAGTCAGTTAACCATCTGCCTTCAGCTCAGGTCATGATCTCAGGGTTCTGGGATTGAGTTCCACATTGGGCTCCCTACTCAGCAGGGAGTCTGCTTCTCCCTCTCTCTCTGCTGCTCCCCCTGCTTGTGGTCCCCTTCTCTCTCTCTCTCTCTCTCTCTCTCTGTCAAATAAATAAATAAATGGTACAATAGAATGGTACAGTTGCCTTTTTATGTTAATTAGGTTAAACAGTACTAAAAACCCTTAGTTAGATATACTCAATATTACTACTTTGGCAAAGTCTTGGTCTGAGGATTTTATGAAGTAGAAGGATTCAAAGGCCCCAGAAACGTTTCTCTTGTACTATCTAAACTCACCAAACATAATATAGTACTGGGATTTTCCGTTCAGGTTCTTCTGATCCACGTCTGCAGGGAAGACCTTAACGTAGCCCCCTCCACAGTCCATCTTCTGCTCGTGTTTCACTGTGTACTGAATGACCAGAGTCTTCCCTTTATTGCTAAATGGTTTGAATCGTGCAGAGATGGCATAGAATCGGCCATTCTGAGTGGTCTGCAGACCTTTAAACAGAAAAATACTCATGAAGGCTTAGGAATAACAATGTGCTCAGTGTTGCAGGGAATTAAATGGTTGTCCTTTCCCCCTCCTCAATAAGAACCACTTGTGTCAATCCAGAGGCTGAAACACATTTTCAAGTAACGCACGACAGGTATACCACTAACAGGCTCTCTGCTGCCACAGAACTTTCCACACTCAGTGGCTTTTGTGCTTAATATACCGTTGTCATGTCCTAAGTTACAAAAACACTTCAGCTTTACATGACAGATATGCAACCTAATTATGGATTAAAAGTTAATTTTGCTTCAATTCATCTTCCAAAGAAAGGGTGGGAATATACACAAAACTTGTGTGGCAACTTAATTTAAAAAAACAGAGCATCCCACATCTTTGCTTGAATTCTCATCTTAAAATAGTTGCTTAAAACACACCACAGAGGACAGAGTGCTGTCCCATTAAAAAAAAGTGCTTCACTGCACGGGATGCACTGGCCCAAAGCTGTCCTCTTTTTACAAAGATACCACCCTTTTGTCACAGGAATCATCTCATATTTTATAAATTTAGGTGCTTACTTCAAGACTGAACACCCCCTTTTCAGTAGCCATTAGGCTCTGTACCAAATCCTTATCTTATACTGGAGTAGAAGACAAACTTGAAAACAGAGGCAGTCTTACTATATGACCCATTCCTGCCCCCGTACCTGCTAAAGCTGAGATCCATCATAAATACCCTTGGCATTTTCATATTCTATTGATATGTCCAAGCCTGAACTCACGGCTAACCGCTCACGACCACACTCATCCCTCTCGCTCTCTTCCATTCTCTGCCCCCCCTCCCTTCCTCACAGAATTCATAGGCTCACCCCCCCTCCTCTACCCTCTTACCAACCAGGCAATTCCTAAGGCCAAGATTCACCACCTCCCTCTCTCTCACCACCCTCCTCAGCCACCCCCATCATCTCTCACTATTCCCCATCTCTGCCCAACTCAATTCTATTTATCTTCCCATCCACCACTTCTGTGTAAAGGTCCTGGGAGACCACAATGAAAGGGGACAAATTAACCAGTATCCCCAGTGCCTTGCCCATGTGTGCTCTCAGGAGATGTGCACTGGAATGAATGAAACACAGTCTTGGGAATCCAGACTGGAGGAAGAAAAAAACACTGCTGGGGGGGGACCCCAAATGACTCTAAGTGGACAGCCCTATCCTTGGACAAGCTTGATGGAACCACCTGTTAATTTCACTCTACTTTTGTCCTATGGGCTGAATTTTGACCAACTCATTGGATCAAAATGTAATTTAGAAAACAAGGCATATATAGTAGAAAACTGGAAGCTGCTGACAGAACAACCCTGGAGTAACAGAATCAAGATGGAGGTTGAGCAGAAGGTTGGTGAAGAGGAAACTTTTCATCTAAATCAGGGGTCTGCAAACCTTTTCCGCAAAGCCAGAGAACAAGTATTTTAGACTTTGTGGGCCATGTAGTCTCTGTCCCAACTTACTGCCTTTGCAGCATGAAAAAAGCCATAGCTCTATGTAAATGAATGGGCATGGTTGTGTTCCATTAATACGTTACTTATGAACACTGACATTTCATATATTTCACTGAATTTTATATAATTTTTATATGATGTAAATACTATTCCCCTTTTGAGTTTCCCCCAACAATTAAAAAATGTAAAAATCATTCTTATTGCACCAGCTGTGCAAAAAACAGGTGGTAAATGAGTTGTGGTGTGTCCACCTTTTATCATCAGGAATGAGAAGCCAGAAGTCATCCTTGGCACCAGAAAGGTACTGACTTGGGGTGGGGGGTGGAGGGTGTAAGGGGGAACCTCGGAAAATGTTCCCTATCTTGACCAGGGTGTACAGGTGTAAACACTCATCCTTCTGTACCCCTAAGATCTATGCACCTGACGACACGTATTTTTTAACCTCAATTTTTTTTCTTCTTAAAGTGAAAACGAAAATGAGAAATATCCCCTACCCCTTTTCCCTTTGCAGGTCAGACACCTGGGGTCTCCAAACTCATGCAAGTCGTTGGTATACAATAGGGCCATCTTGGGCAAGTAAGGAAAGGGAGGAGAAAAAGTAATGCTAGACCTTATCCAAGGCTTAGTTTCCCCACCGGTGAATCGGCTGTAAGACCTGTTAGGGGTGTGCCACACCTACCCTGCAAGGTTGCTCTGGTGGTGGGGTGTGTGTGTATGTGACCCTTAGCTCGATGTCCTCACCATTCCTACACTAACCTTTGTCTTTCTCTTTGTGACCATAAAATTTCCCCGACGAGAGCCTAAAATGCCCAAATTGAGAGTCATTGGTGGACTGCACCCATCGGTTCCTCCAGCGCTCTGTGGGGGTAAACAACAGCGGTTAGGACTGAAACTGTTCATTTAAGTCATCGAAGGGGTGGGGGTGGAGGGTAGGAGAGGGAGGGTCGAGGCTTCGAAGCTTCGAGGCTTCGCCATCACCCATCCCGCAGTGATGGACCAGGGCCACTGGTGACTCGGGGTATTGGCAGGGCAGCTTACAGCCCCCACTCCACCACCACGGGCGTCGCCTCTTCACCTCCGTCTAGAAATTCCTCTTGGAAGTAGACGGTGGCCAGCGCCACCCTCAGCATGCAGACCGCCCAAAGTGGAACGCGAACCACAGCCATAGAGGGTGCGCCGCACTTCTTCTCATAACCGCTCCTTTGCTCCCAGCCGTCTCCGCGGCGTGCCGGGTCGGCCCGGAACTACAACTCCCGTCACGCCTCGCGATTGTGACCTGAGACACCATTGGCCCCCAGCGCGCAATGCACGCCGGGCCCGCCCCGGCACTACCACTCCCATGACGCACCGCGATTGTGACCTGGGGCCCCATTGGTCCTCGGAGCGCGGCGCGCGCCGGGATATGTAGTCTCTTCCCCCCTGGCGCTGTTGCCGGGGGCAACGGTCCCATCTGGCCGCTGCGTCTGGCCGGAGCGCGGCGGCGGCGGCCTCTGCGGATGGACATCGTGGGAGGAGGTTGGCAGGGTTGGCGGGGTTCCCGCCGGGCTTGGCGGCGGGACTCGGGACAGGAGTTGCGGGGAAAGGGGAGCGTTATGAAGCTGGGCTGGGAGGGCGGCGGGCGGGCGGCCCGGCGCCTCACCCCTGTTTCCCTGTCGGGGCCCACTTAGGAGCGTGGTCGGAGTGGGTCGCTCCTGGCGGTGGGGAAGAGCCCGATGGTCTGAAGGGAGCCAGTGTTTTCAGAGTTAGGTTTATTTATTTTTAACAACTTGACTGAGGATTCATTTACGTTCCATACAATTCAGCCCTCTTCAGTGTACAACTCAGTTACTTCTATTTGTAAGTTTACCAAGTGGTGCGGCCATCACCACGATCCAGCTTTAGGACTTTTCCGTCGCCCCAAGGGTAGCCCTCCTGGCCCTTTGCGGTCCCTCCTCGCTCAAACTCCCAGCCCCAGGCAACCACTGAGGTGCTTTGCGACTGTGCAGATTTGCCTTTTCCGGATGATCCTTGTGAATGGGATCATACAGCGTGTGGGTTTTTTGTTTGTTTTTTTGCATCTGGTTACTTTCCCTTTGCACGATGTGTCCGAGATGCGTGCGGGTTGTTGTGTGTATCAGTATTTGTTCTGTTCTTGCTGGATAGTATTTCGTTTATGGATGGACCTCAGTTCTCATGCATTCACTAGTTAATGGACTTTTGGGTTGTTTCCACTTCTTCTCTACTACGAATACTATTAGGAAAGTTTGCATACATTTCAATCACCTTGGGCTAGGTGGGAGCTGCCAGACTGTTTTCCAAATTGGCCCCTCTACCATTTCACTGTCCCCCACAACAGTGTATGAGGGTTCTAGATTTTTACATCCTCGCCCGTCCTTGTTATCTGTAGCTTTTTTTTTTCAAAGATTTTATTTATTTATTTGACACAGAGAGAGAAATCACAAGTAGGCAGAGAGGCAGGCAGAGAGAGGGGAGGAAGCAGGCTCCCTGCTGAGCAGAGAGCCCAATGCGGGCCTCAATCCCAGGACCCTGAGATCATGACCTGGGCTGAAAGCAGAGGCTTTAACGCACTGAGCCACCCAGGCGCCCTGTTATCTGTAGTTTTGATGGTAGGCATTCTAGTGGCTGTGAAGTGGGATCTGGTGGTTTAGATTTGCATTTGCCTAATGGCTAATGACATTGAATGTCTTTTCATGTGTTTGCTGGCCATTCATATCTTTTTTTTTTCTTTCAGTGCAGTGTCTGTTCATATCTTTTGCCTATTGGTTTATTTTTAATTGTGTTTTAAAAATATATCAGCCTGTGGTAAAATGAATATAACATGAAATTTGCCTCTTTAACCATTTTTGACTTATTTTTAAGCCTAGGGAAATTTTCAGAAGAACTAGATGCCGGAAAACCTGGTGTGGTGGTTGGGCTTTCCCTCTGACTCACAAAATGGCCGGGGCCGAATCCTCTCCTGAGCTTCAGTTACAAAAATATTAATAAAGGTAGCTGTCAATGTGCCTCTGCTTCCTCTTTACCACATCCTTCCAGCTAAAAGCCCGTTAAAAGCAGGTATTCTAAATATTACTATCTAAATCTTACTATTTATTCCATGCCCTACAATAAACTTAGGAATCCTATGAGGGTCATAGTTATTACCACCTTTTTACAGATAAGCAAGCTGAAGCACAGAGTGGTTAAGTAACTTGCCCAGTGTCACACAGGCTAGGAATTCTGGACTGTTTCTGTTGGGTGTGGTTTTGTATTCACTGACCCCTGTGGTCAGGCCTGTGCTAGGTTAATTAGTACTATTAGTATCCAGTTCAGGCCTAGTACCCAGGTGGTTAAGATGGAGACAAGTAGGCAAGCACACCAGGCAGAGAAACAGTAAAAGAAAAATAATTCACTCTTATACAGAATCATGGGGCTGGGTTAAATACTTTTCCTTGCACGAAACATTTGAGCTCAGGTTTGAAATGTGCAGAAGACATAGGATTGCCAGATTTAACAAATAAAAATATGGGACGCCCAGTTGAGTTTGAATTCCAGATAACCAACAAATAAATTTTTAGTCCGAAAATATTTGGAACATACTACTTTTTAGGATAAAAATATTTAGGTCAGGGGTGCCTGGGTAGCTTGGTCAGTTCAGCATCTAATTCTTGATCTCGGCTCGGGTCTCGGTCTCAGAGTTGTGAGTTCAGGCCTGTGTTGGGCTCCGCACTGGATATGGAGCTTACTTAAAAAAAAAATTGGGTCATGTTTACATTTTAGAAATTATTAACTGTTTATCGTAAATTCAAATCACCAGGTATCCTGTATTTATTTTTATTTATTTATTTATTTATTTTTTTCATTTGACAGAGAGAGAGATTACAAGTAGGCAGAGAGGCAGGCAGAGAGAGAGGAGGAAGCAGGCTCCCTGCCGAGCAGAGAGCCCGATGCGGGCCTCAATCCCAGGACCCTGAGATCATGACCTGAGCGGAAGGCAGCGGCTTTAACCCACTGAGCCACCCAGGCGCCCAGGTATCCTGTATTTAATCTGGCAACCCCAGTAAGCTCGTTTTCCAAGTGGACAGGGATGGGAAAAAAGGCTTTTTTAGGTCTCACGGTGAATTAAAAAAAAATAAAACAATGCATGGCCTTGCTAGAACATTCAAACAGGGTGGAAACAAGCAACGGTTGCGCATCTTGCTTTTGCTGTCTCACGTAATATCACGCTGGTGATGTTATTATGCACGCAGATCTCCCTCGTTCTTTTTAACGGCTGCATTGTGTTCCCTCATCTGCACGCTCTCTCCTGGATCACACCAGGTCTCTATGGATTGGTTCAGGTTTTTGACAAGTGTAAATAATACTGCTGTGACATTTCTTGAACAGGCGTCCCTGTGTACATTTCCGAGTGTGACTGTAGGTAAATTCCCAGATGTGGAATCGCCAGGTCATAGGGTCTCTGCGTTCCCCACTCTCCTTGCTGTTGCTGTGTTCCTTACTCAGGGGGCCCCAGCAAACACAACCCACGCATGCCATTTTTTCCCTTCTTTTTGAGATTTGAAACTTTTTGGGAACCTTTGGAAATCTTCTAGTGGGTTGTTTTTATTCTCTTAGGGATACATGGGAAGTCTGAGAATATGATGAAAGTGCTGACCTCTCTCCCACAAAGAACGTACACCAGTATGTGTGCACAACATGCAGCCGACCTTTGGTGGGGGTGCCGTGTCTGTCCGTAGCCCCTCCATCCTTCCAGGGTGGTGGTTTTCACACTTAAAGTAGGGTATTCTGGGGGCTCCTTAAATATACAGATTGTATTCGAGCCATTCTTTGTGAGAAAGCTGGGGACACTTGGGAAAAGGAGGAGCGCTGATTGGGGGAGCGAGTGGTGGTGTAATTGGCCAGGCCACGAAGCATGGTGGGGTAGAAGGGGGCCTTTGGTATCAGACCTGAGCTTTGAATTTGGCTCTGCTGCTCACCAGCCAGGTGACCTCAACTGGTGACCTTGACCGGTGACCTAACCTTCGGGGGTTTTTATTTTCTTGGCCTCCTCTGTAAAAGGGGATGACGGTAACTGACTCAAGGTTGCATGAGGATTAAATGAGATAATACAGCCCTGAGCAGAGCACCGAGGACAACACTGGAGCCTGAGAAGCACTGGCTCTTCTCTTGAACGTTTAACATGTCTCACTGAAGACCTGGCGTAGAAGAGTAACTCAGTCGGTGCTACTGGGTGTTGATGTTTTCATTGTCATTGTGGGGCCTGAAGGGAAGGCTCTAGCCAACTGAGGAGGGATCCGAGCTCTCAAATGGGAGGCATTGAGAGATCTGAATGCACAATAGGGACGTCAGGTATTCTTTTTTAAAAAGATTTATTTATTTATTTGACAGAGAGAACACATCAGGGGGAGTGGCAGGCAGAGGGAGAGGGAGAAGCAGGCTCACCAGGCAGGGAGCCCGATGCGGGGCTCGATCCCAGGACCCTGGGATCACGACCTGAGCCGAAGGCAGACGCTTAGGCGACTGAGCCACCCAGGCGCCCCTGAACATCAGGTATTCTTACTCTATGTTTTCTTTCTTTACTCCCTAGAATGGCTTCCATAAGAAGAACTGGCCATCCCATGCGCAATATTTTTGGTGGTTTTAGTGATATTTCCTTAGAAGTTTCAAAAATGGAAGAAATCAGAAACTTGAAAATCAATAGAAGTCTTACCAAAATAGCACCCGCTCATAGCAGATTTCTAAAAGGAAACCAAGCCACGGGTGTAAGACCCTCACTCCTGAAGGAGAAGGCTGTTGTGGAGGGTGGGCCCAAGCTCTCCTCAGGGAGACCCGCGACCACCGCCTCGAAACTCAGGGCCAGCGCCGCGCTCACAAAGCTGGCTCAGATAGAAACCAAGATCATGAATCGGAAGGCGCAGATGGATTTGTCTGACGTGGAATCTGACCTGAAGCCCTCTGAGGAGAGTCTTCCAAAGGGCACAGACACAGTCCGGAAGAGTACAGTCGAACTTTCTTCACACAGCCTGGATAAAACCTCCCAGAAACAAGCCCATGAAATTCCTATGGCTGAGAGCCACGCACAGAATGGGAAGGTCAGTAGGTTTCTAAAGAGGAGGGAACCGCTCGTTGAAAACACCCTCCCTGAAGCACATTTTGGAAAAGAGAGGAATTTTCAAATACCCAAAGAGAAAAAACCTACCAGAAAATTAGCTTCTCCAGACAGCGATGAGGAGGAAATGAAAGAGTTGCTGGGAAGCTTGGTAGAATCTTCTAGAGAAAAAGAAACATACACGACTCAGCGTTTCAGAGGCCCCAAAATCAGTGAGAAAGAACAGACAAAAGTATTCTCGGTAAGGTTTGCATGTACTTATTCTTTTTTTTTTTTTTTTTTTAAGATTTATTTATTTATTTGAGAGGGGAGGGGGCAGAGGGAGAGAGAATCTTTAACCAGACTCCCTACTGAGTGTGGAGCAGGAGGCAGGGCTCAATCCCATGACCCTCAGATCATGGTCTGAGCTGAAACCAAGAGTCAGATGCTCAACCAACTGAGCCACTCGGGTGCCCCTGTGTGTACTACTACTACTACCACCACTACTTATAGTACTACTAGTACTTCTACTACTACTACTACTACTACTGCTACTACTACTACTACTACTTCTCCTCCTCCTCCTCCTTCTTCTTCTTCTTCTTCTTCTTCTTCCTTCTTCCTTCTTCCTTCTTCCTTCCTTCTCCCTTCTCCCTTCTTCTTCCTTCTTCTTCAAGATTTTATTTATTTTAGAGCACAAGCAGGGGTAGGGGCAGAGGGAGAGGGAGAGAGAGAGAGAATCTTAAGCAGGCTCCATGCTCAGCATGGAGCCCGATGCGGGGCTCGATCCCAGGACTCTGAGATTATGACCTGAGCCGAAATCAAGAGTTGGAAGCTTAACTGACTGAGCCACCCAGGTGCCCCACGTGTCCTTATTCTTAATGAAGCCTTGCGTCTGCTCTTTGTGTCTCGGTGCTAGAGACTCGACAGCAGCCGTCTCCCAGGGGCTATCAAGGAAGGGGTTTGACAAGGAACGGTTGGGCTCCAGCCAATCATGGCTCCCTGTTTTGGGGTCTGCTCTGTGGGTGGCAGGATTTGGGACAGTTTAGGTGGCTTACACTATCTGGAGGAAGCAGGTGCACCTCGGGTGAGCACTTTGTGTGGCTGCTCACCAGTGGCGATCCACGCCTGCTTGTCAGTGGCCCCACACAGGAAACGTGGCATCACTGCACTTGCATTTTTTTTCAGTTGAGATGAAATTCACGTCCCCTAAAAGTAACATTTGTAAGATGAACAGTTCAGCGCCATTTAGTCCGTTTGTGATGTTGTGTAACCACCACCTCTGTCTGGTTCCAGAACATTTTCACCAGCCCCAAAGGTGACCCTGTACCTGTTAAATAATCGCTCCTCATTTTCCCCTCCCCCAGCCTGTGGCAACTTCTAGTCGGCTTTCTGCCTCCGTGGACTTGCCTGCCGGGCCTGTTTCGTGTGTGTGGAACCATCCTGTATGTGGCCTTCTGTGACAGGCCGGTTCTACTTGGCATAATGTTTTCGAGGTTCATCCACACTGTAGCGTGTGGCAGAGCTTCATTCCTTTTTATGGCCGAGTAAGACTCCATCGTGTGAAAGTACTAAGTCGTCTTACCTGTCCACCATCCGTTGTTGGGCGTTTGGGTCTTTTCCACCTTTTGGCTATTTATCCATAGTGTCATTATGAACGTTTGTGAACACATACCTGTTTGAGTCCCTGTTTTCAGTTCTTTTGGGCCTCTCCTTATGAGTGGAATTGCTGGGCCCTATGGTCATTCGTGTGTAACATACTAAAGCGATGGCAAGCTGTCCTCCACAGCAGCTGTGCCGTTTGCCTTCCCACCAGTGGTGCCCAAGGGTTCCAATTACTCCACATCGTCACCAGCGCTTGTGATCAGAGCTAACACTGCTGACGAGAGCACCTTCGTGGGTGTGCCGTGATGGGAAAGCTGCATTTTAAGGGCAGAAAATATCTGTATATACATTTTGATTCTGTTGAAGGTCCAGGCTACCATAGATCATGTACTCAGGGGCCTTGATTTTATTTATTTATTTATTTATTTATTTAAAGATTTTATTTATTTATTTGTCAGAGAGAGAGGGAGAGAGCACAAGCTGGAGAGTGGCAGGCAGAGGTAGAGAGAGGAGCAGGCTCTCTGCTGAGCAAGGAGCCTGATGCGGGACTCGATCCCGGGACGCTGGGATCATGACCTGAGCCGAAGGCAGCCGCTGAACTGACTGAGCCACCCAGGCGTCCCTATTTATTTATTTTAAAAAAGATTTTATTTATTTGAGAGAGAGTGAGAAAGGCAGCTTGAGTGGGAGAGGGGGAGAGGGAGAGGGAGAGAATCCTTAAGCAGACTCCGAGCTGCACACAGAGCCCGATTCGGGGCTCGATCCCAGGACCCTGAGATCATGACCTGACCCCCAGGCAGACACTTAACTGACTGAGCCATCCTGGCGCCCTTCAGGGACCTTAATTTAAAAAGGTGTAATTAACAAAATTTGTTTGAAAGCCAAGTGATATTTCTGATTATTTGTGGAGTATTTCTGGTCCTAGTCTGATCTTGTTTAAATGTTGTAGCTTGTCCTCCAGAAATGAGGGCAGAGGGAGAGAAAGGGGGGCACAGAAAGAGAACTATTTGATCACTGGTCCTTGGCCTCATGCCCCACTCCAGCCACATTGTTCAGTGTTAAGGACTTCGTTGTCATCCGTTTGGTAAGTAATTTCATTTATTTCTGCCGAAATAGGATCAGCTCCCAACTCAGCCAAGAATCCTTTCACCACCCAGTGAGGAACTTTCCAGCCCAGTGTCATTTCGGACATCCCGTCTGCCAGCCTCACAGTCCGCAGACATGTGCTCTAGAGCTCTCTCCTCACAGACTCACACTTCAGGGGACATGGCCGCCCGCACGGCATCTCTTCCCATCACTGGCACGTCTCCAAAGTCAGCCTCGATGGTGCGGCATGACAAGCTCTCCTCCTCCCCCGGAAAGAGTGAGGCTGAGCCTCGTGATGAGTCACTCTCGGAAGCTGCTGATGACAGCCTGAACGGTAACCCATGGCTCAGTGCCCAGCTGTCACCCTGGGCGGGAAGGGCGAGTCCACCTGGAGGGCCCCTGGCGGCGGCGGGGTTGGGGGTCACTGGGCATTGCCACAGGGAGTGTGTGGCTCACGCTCCACCCTCTGCTTCCTGACCTCCTTTCTTGGTGGAGGGGCCAAGTCAGGTTTTTGTTCTATCTCTAATGTCTTCATCCAGTAGCCCTGACCAGTGAGAGACCAGTAGCCCAAGAATAAAATCCTAGAGCCACGTACAGCAGAAGGGCGACTCAGTGCTCCTTTTGGTGAAAGAGAAATTTGCCTCCTTTCTTTTTTAAATTCAGAAAAGGAAATCTCTGACCAGTCACAATTAGACATTTCTATTATTTCAGCATTATTCAACATGTTTTTATCTCTTTTATTTTTTTATTTTTTTTTTTTTTTAAAGATTTTATTTATTCATTTGACACAGAGAGAGAGATTACAAGTCGGCAGAGAGGCAGGCAGANCCACGTACAGCAGAAGGGCGACTCAGTGCTCCTTTTGGTGAAAGAGAAATTTGCCTCCTTTCTTTTTTAAATTCAGAAAAGGAAATCTCTGACCAGTCACAATTAGGCATTTCTATTATTTCAGCATTATTCAACATGTTTTTATCTCTTTTATTTTTTTTATTATTATTATTTGCCCACGGGTACAGGTCTGTGAATCATCAGGCTTACACCTTTCACAGCNTTCTATTATTTCAGCATTATTCAACATGTTTTTATCTCTTTATTTTTTTTTATTATTATTATTTGCCCACGGGTACAGGTCTGTGAATCATCAGGCTTACACCTTTCACAGCACTCACCATAGCACAAACCCTCCCCAGTGTCCATAACCCATCCACCCTATCCCTACCCTCCCACCCCCCAGTAACCCTCAGTTTGTTTTGTGAGATTAGGAGTTTCTTATGGTTTGTCTGTTTTTATCTCTTTTAAAAAAATCATTTTATTTATTTATTTGAAAGAGAGCATGAGCGGGGGGTGGGGCAGAGGGAAAGAGAGAAAGAATCCCAAGCTGACTCCCTGCCAAGCGTAGAACCCCACGTGGGGCTCAGTCCCACGATCCTGGGATCATGAGCTGAGCTGAAACCAAAAGTCAGACACTTAACCAACTGTGCCCCCTAGGCACGCCAACATTATTTTTATCTTAATATTACACGTATTTAAAAAAGAAAGGAAACAGACGTGCGGCCAGTGCTTGTTACGTCTTCCGTCTGGGGCATTTCATCATGAGATCCAAGTTGACCGGTGTCCTGAGGCCCCACTGGGCACCGGCACGTGCCAAGTGTTGTGTTGGCGGCAGGACGATGGCAAACAGGCCCACGAGCGCCCTGCGCCCCGCATGCTGGGGGACCCGGCGCTCGTGACTCAGCAGTCGGGGAGGAAAAAATCGCTTTTCTTCGGTCCCAGCGGGGGCCCAGCAACAAGAGACAGATCCACAGGAGGAAAGCACGCAGGTGTTAAATAACTGTTAAATAAATATCCCGCATAAGTTTCATGTGACACA
The DNA here is from genome assembly GCA_002007465.1 of Ailurus styani. Lineage (NCBI taxonomy): Eukaryota > Metazoa > Chordata > Mammalia > Carnivora > Ailuridae > Ailurus > Ailurus styani. Next base: position 9,802,537 of record LNAC01000008.1, on the reverse strand, counting down.
GGAGCCCTCACAGGGAAATGAACACCCGAAGAAACAGTCGTATGTGAGCGTTTTCGTGCTAGGCTCAATGAGGAGTGGACAAAAGGCAACGAGCTGAGGGTAGGAAGCGGGCAAATGTAGAGGCCTGCTGGGGTTCCTGTTGGCGTCCCTCCAGCTTGGAAAGAGGAGGCTCCTTTCCTGCAGGTAGAGGGGGGCCTCCACTGGATGCCACGTGGCACCTCGCCGGTCGCGGTTCTGATCAACCCGAGGGGCTGGTGAGGGGGTGTCCTTGCCCCCCGGCCCCATGTCACCTCCCTCATCCTGCGGATGGGAAGGTGGCGGGCGACAGACCCCAGGCCCTGCCCTTCTGCCGTCTGTCCGCACTGCCGGTCCCACTGCCTCTCTGTCCTCACTGCCGGCCTGGAAGGCTCTCTCCTGGTGGCCAGTCCCTGCCCGCCCTTGTCCGGATGTAGCCTCAGAGAGGGAGGCAAGCTGGGAGACCGCGAAGACATGCTGAGTTTCGGGTCTGACGTAGCTGGCGTGGACGTCCTGGCCTCACCTCTTACTGGCTGTGCAGTCTCTGTGCCTCAGTTTCCTCATCTGCGAGGTGGGGGCAGAGTCACGCTAGCGAGATCGTGCGCGTGAAGCACGGGCTGCTCCTCCACAGGAAGCGCGTGCGTGCAGGGGTTGCCCAACAGGACAAGGACGTTGTTCCTCAGCCTGTGGCAGCGCTGTTCCACAGTGCTCACGTCCAGACTCACCCCAGTGCCTTTGCTCGGGCCAGCCAGGACGCCTTTCAGTTCAGACGCTCTCCCAGGGTTGTCTTTGCACCTACCTGCTGTGTGAGCTGCGGTGAGCGGTGGAGTCAGAGAGCTCGGGTGAGGGGTGAGCCCCCACGATTGCCGCGATGAGGGGGATTCACTCTGGGGCGTCGGGGGGCGGGTGGTGTGGGCCTCGCCCTCTCGCCTCCACCCCTGTGCCTGCTGCCACACACGTTCTCCCTCTCTCCCTCCCTCTCTCACCACACCCGCCCCCCGTCCCACGCTTCAGGGCCTGTGAAGCATGTTCCGAACATGCTTCTGCCAACGTCGGTGGGGGTTCACTGGCTGCCCGCCTGGAGGTGCAGGCTCATTTATTGGGGTCCGGAGAAATCTGTCTGGAATACCAGAACTCCGCAGAGGATTCTCTACTCCCAAGTCTCCAGTACCCACGAGTTCAGGCGCTGGCGACGGGCTGTCTGGCATGCCCAGTGCTGGTTCACTTTAGGCTCCTGTGCTCTTAACTTGGTCTAAATGGGAGCTTAGGACACTCGGGTCTAGTCTTGTGTCTGCCTGAGTTGGCCCATCATCGGCTCATCTGGCCCAGTGTCTGTTTTTATAAATAAAGTTTTATTGGAACACAGCCACATCTATTTGTTTACCCATGGCCTGTGGTGGCTCTTGCACCCAAAGGACAAAGCTGAGCAACTGTGATATAGTTTAGGATACAAAGTGGAAAATATTTACTACTTAGAGATGAAGTGTGCTGGCTTATTAAGGACAGAGACTGCACGCCTCCTGCGTTTCTATCCTTAGCACTCCACACTACCACATCAGGAAATAAATGAGTGAATGTTGCCATGTTGCATTTGTGATTACAGATTTTCGAATCAATCTTCTATCCCTTGATGACCTGGCTCCGGCTGTCAGCGAGAACTCAGGCCCGGAACAGAAAGTAAGTACAGCCATCGTCACTTTTCATTGTCGGTGACGTGGAAAGGCTTGCAACGATGGTGCTTCATTGAGGCCTGTGGTTCTTAAGCCCCAGGGGACTCTTGGCATATCTGGAGACATTTTTGGTCATGACTGGGGTGGAGGGTGCTGCTGGCACCTGGGGGGGGGTGGCCAGGGACGCTGCTCAGGGTCCCGCACTGCACGGGATGGCCCCGCTACAAAGAATGTTTGAGTTTCAAATGTCAAGAGCACCCCAGGTGTGAGATCCTGATTTGGGTGACAACGGGATAAAGCTACTTCATGTAGCAGGTGATTGAAGCAGGTCCCCCTTAAACTGCCCCGTGATAGCACCGCACTGACCTGTACTCATCCCAGTGCCCCGTCATGATTCTTGCCATGTTAGTAACCTCCCCACTCCCAAACGTGCGTTGTCGTAATAATACAGAATAATGACATTTTAGCAGAGTTTGTCCACATGCCACCGACACAGGCTCATGCTGTCAGTGCTCAAATGCGGCAGCCCGGTGCTAAAGCGTCTCACGGGTTCTGCTCACACTCGCAGGCCCCCCCCAAAGGCACCGAAGGGCCAGTGCAGACCTCACCTGCTGGGCCCCCTGGGGACCCATTCCAACGCAGCGGTATTCTGAGCATGCTGCTCGGACAAAATCACTTGCCAGTTACCTCTCTCCTTCTTCATTTTCAAAGGGAGGCCAGCGGGAAGAGGCATCCAGCCGAAGCCCCCGGGCTGCGGGTCCCCCCACTGGAAGCGAGGTCTCAGAGCACCTGAGTGAGCCATCGGCCGCCTCCGTCGGGCTGCAGGCTGCTTCCAGCCTGAGGCCGACGTCTCGGGAGCCCACGGCGAGCACGGTGAGCTCGGCTTACTCGGAAGATTTTGAAACAGCATCCAAGTCGAGGGCCCATTCTGCGGAGCCTCCCCGCAGGACGCCGGACACTTCGTCAGAATTCTCTGCAAGCCTGCAGCCAGACCTTGACCTGCCAACACTCAAGCCTTGGAGAAAGCAGGTCAAGGACGTTACAAGAGTCCTCGTGAAGGAGACGGCCGTGCAGACCCTCGATCCCGCCTTCACCTACCAGTGGGCAGAGGGTAAGCGGGTGCGCCCCATGAGGGAGGCACAGGCTCTCGGGGTGCGTGCTGTGGGCATCCTTGGAAGCACGACCAAGAGCTTCAGGGTCTGGGGGTTCGGGTCATTGTCGTTTGCCAGCCTGGGGGGAGGGGGAGGGGCCATGTTTCCTCTTCCGAGGATGAGGGCCAGCTGCCCTGGGTGTTTGCCACTGCCTCCCGAGCTCGAAAACGCTCCAGAAGGTTTCAGGACCCACAACCAAGGCGATGGTTCCCAGTGTGGCCATCCTGTCCCCAGGGGACCTCAGCCATGTTAGAGCCAGTTCTGGCTGTCGTCCCAAGTGACAATTCCGTGGATGGAGGCCAGGGGTGCTGCTCCATATCCTCCGGTGCCCAGTGATGCCACTCACACCATCAGTGTTGACATGCGGCCGCCCCAGGCTGACATTTCTCTTCCCGGCCAGTGTGACCTTCCAGACGTTTCCCTTGGCTCCAGCTTCAGTCTTGGCCCATCTGAACGGAAAGGTCCCTTTCTTTTAAGCTCCCACCACTCTTTTCTCGCCTCGATGGATACCCACGGTGTCGCCAGAGCTTATTCCTGGGCTGCGCAAGGGGGGTTACCTCTCACCTGCGGTGTCCGTTTTGATTTGGGGGCGCTTAGCCATCGATCAGCCTGGGCTGCACACCGGGGTCGGGCATGACCATTCCCTTGTTCTCGGGGAGGAAGGTCAGGCAGATGCGGCAAGTCAGATGGCTGGAAGGCGTTCAAGGTCCTGGGAGCCCAGTTCTGTGACTCAGAACCATCCGTGTTCCTTTCCACAGCCTTGTGCTGCCCACCAGCATAGCCGGCTGTCCAGCGCGGACAAATGTGTGCCTTTCTGTATCGTTCTGTCATAAAACACAGCTGATGCCGTTTTCCTAGAGTAGGCCTGACATCGAAAGGCAAGGAAGGGTGCCTGGGTGGCTCAGTGGGTTAAAGCCTCTACCTTCAGCTCAGGTCATGATCTCAGGGTCCTGGGATTGAGCCTCACATTGGGCTCTTTGCTCAGCAGGGAGCCTGCTTCCTCCTCTCTCTCTGCCTGCCTCTCTGCCTACTTGTGATCTCTCTCTCTGTCAAATAAATAAATAAAATCTTAAGAAAAAAAAAGGCAAGAAAAACACAGCCTAAATAAACCAGTTTTAGAGTCCAGGGCACATTCCGAAGCCTGCCTGTGGCCCCGTCGATGGAAGGCCGAGGGCGGGGAGGGCCCAGTGCCGCCGTTACCAGCCCGCGTGACCGCGGTGACCGCTTGGGCCAGTTCAACTGACTTGTGCCAGGAGAAGCTAGCAGAAGGATGGAGGCCGGCTTGGGGAAAGCTTAAAAGGGGGAAGAGGTTCACAAAGCCAGAAGGGTGGCTGTCCTGTTCAGAAGAGAAAAGATCAGCCTCGTGTACCCCGTCTCATGCCCCATCTGCCGATGAAAGGCATCCTGCCCACTTGTCCCCTCCCCCTTTGTCCCTGGGACAGGGGCCGGCGTGGCGACCATCGGGCCTGCCCTCGGAGGCGCCTACGTGGACCCTGTGCCCATTGCCAGTCATGTCGTCAGCGCGGACGCGATAGAAGGTAACAGCCCAGCCCGGCGGGTCCTGGCAGCGGGGGTGCAGCTTCCCGGCCACCCTGGGGGGTGGGGGGTGGGCCCCACGTTAGCGTCGGGTTTGGGGAATCTGTTGGTGAGATTGTCACAGCCACATGCAACTGCCACGGTTCCTAGGATCCCGGACGACAGACCGAGTGTCCGAGAACCTTTGGTCTGACTTGTCAAAGGACACCTGTGTCAGATAAAATAGGGGAGTTACGAGCGACACAACTCTGAGTGCTCCGCCCCAGCCGAGCTGGTCCTGTGCTCTCCCTGTGCCTTCGTGTCCTGAATCCCTAGTAGTTTTCCCCCCCGAAGGCACTCAGCGGAGCCCCGGGCCGGGGAGCCTTGCCGAGGCCGGGGAGTGGCGGGGGCCGGGGCGGCCCTCCCAGCCTGTAGCCTGCAGTGGGGGAGGCCCGCGCAGCTGCCCTCGGGAGCCCAGACTGCATCAGGTCCCCACGGGGTCACTGACGCCTTGGACACAAACTAGGGTCTGTCTAGTACCTCTTATGTTTTTGCCCCTTTCGATTTTTTTGAAGATGAAGATACTAAAATACACTGGTTGTATCCATGGGATTGTTTATATCCTCTCAGAAAACCCTCTGTAGCTTAGCTAGCCCCCCAGAGCTTGCTCCGTGTCATCATGCAGCCTTCCAGGGACCCTTCTAGATGGTTGCACAACTTCCATTTTTCAGTGTGTTTTGAATTTACTGAAAACTTTCATTTTTAGTTGTATTTTTAGTTATTTTAGTTTTGTGTTTGAAAACACATAACATGGGGCACCTGGGTGGCTCAGTCGGTTAAGCCTCTGCCTTTGGCTCAGGTCACGATCCCAGGGGCCTGGGATCGAGCCCCGCATCAGGCTCCCTGCTCAGCGGGGAGCCTGCTTCTCCCTCTCTCTGCTCATGCTCTCTCTCTCACTCTCTCTGTCTCTACCAAATAAATAATTAATTAATTTAAAAAGCCCCCACGTGACATAAGATGTACCCTCTTAGCTATTTCTAAGCGTCCAGTTCAGTGGCGCGAAGAAGGTTCACGTGGGGCAGGTGTACTGCTGGGGGTGCGGCAGACGGGGCTTCGCGCTGTGGTTTCTGCCGGGGCGCTGGGGTCCCACACGAGCCGCTCTGAGTCACACGCCACCGCAGGAGGCCCTCGCCGGGCCCAGGGTAGGGGCGGCTGGAAGGGGCCGGTGGGGCCTTTGGTAGTGGGGGGCAGTGCCTTCCAGAAAGCACCCCCGCGGGGCTGCACAGGGTGGGGAGGCGCTGCCGAGCACGTGGGCCCCACGCGGCCGAGCCTCTGCCCCTGCCCTGTGCGCACGGGTGGGGAGGCAGCGGCCAGGCCGGCCAAGTGACACAGAGCCCGCGCAGCCCTGACAGCTTACAGCCCGGCCGCGTTGGCGCTCAACGACATGCTGAAGCAGCAGCTGAGCCTGACGCAGCAGTTCGTGGAGGCCAGCCGGCGCCTGCACGGGTCCCTCCTGCGGTCCCTGGACCGGGACACGTTCCACTACCACACCCTGGAGGAGACCAGACAGGTGACCGCGGCCCGCCGGCCTTCCCGGGGGAGCGGGCGGGGGCCTCGGCACGGGGAGGGGGGACGGCGCACAGCCCGGGCTGCGGGGACGCCGAGGACCCAGCCGCCCGCGGTCCCGGCGGAAGGAGCCTGCCTCTGACCTCAGAGCAGAGGCAGCCTCCTGGGTGGTCGTGGCCGTGGTGGGGGGGGGCGGTCCTGTCCCTCCGCAGACCCCTCCCAGCTCTGGTCCGGCGGGGCCTCTCTCAGTCCTGGGAGCTGAAGCGCCAAGAATGTCACACTCTCCTCGCTCTCTCCCCAAATTTAATTTTTGTCTGATTATAAAAAAGTTTGTCCTCATTTTATAAAACTTGTGTTAGAGAGAGAGGTCATTTATAAAGTCCCCTGTAACTTCAGAGATGATTATTAGCAACTCGGTGTTCTTTAGATTTTCCCCGTGTAACATGAACTATATCATGTAGACTATACAATATTGTGATATTGTATGTTATCAAATATATATTACAATGTAATAGGTAGAACATTCTATTTAATAATGTGTACTTTTTTTTTTTTAAAGATTTTATTTATTCATTTGACACAGAGAGAGAGATTACAAGTAGGCAGAGAGGCAGGCAGAGAGAGAGGAGAGAGGAGGAAGCAGGCTCCCTGCTGAGCAGAGAGCCCGATGTGGGCCTCGATCCCAGGACCCTGGGATCATGACCTGAGCCGAAGGCAGCGGCTTTAACCCACTGAGCCACCCAGGCGCCCAATGTGTACTTTTTTATAGAAATGGCATCATACTATATGAGCTCTACTACATGGTGACTTCTGTCCTTTTATCTACAAGTATTTCAGTCCAGAGTTCTCACCACAACGGACTTTTGAAAGATATGGTCAGGACACCACTATAATACCAAAGCCAAATGAGCTTTTCCTAGTATCGTTGGATATCCAGCGTTAGATTTCCACTTGTCTCATGGAAGTTGTACATTTTGTTGCTGTTTTTTTCATCAGAACCCAGACAAGTCCATCCATCAAGATTGTCCGGGGGTCTTTTTAGCTTCCTGGTCAGAGCAGCGGTTCTCGGCTCTCGTGCCCACAGGGGGACCCCTGCTCCCCCCAACCCCATCTCTCTGGTGTCTCCTTGTAGTTTCTTTGTTCAGGGAAACCGGTTGGTTGTTCGACGCTTGTCCCCATTCTGGACTGTTGCCTGTACCCCTGCAGTCCTTTAACTTGGGTTGGTCCTACCCATTGGTTGATGGGATACAGCACAAGCGGTCCGCCCAGGTCACCTGCCTGCAGCCCACCGTGGCTCCTCACTGCTTATGCTGAGCTCATGTCCTGGGAGTGGCCCCCAGGCCCCATGAGCTCTGACGGCCCCCCCTGGAAGCCCCCCCTTGCTGTCCCCCCCCAACCCCCAGCCACGGTCACTCTTCCCTTTCAGACCCAGTCAGGGCTCACCCCTTGCAGGGTGCTCTGCCGGGAGCCTTCTGGGTTCCTCTCTCGTATTCACAGCATTGTCACGTGGCATCCCGCCTGTTTTTCCGTCGGCCTGTCCGGGAGCCACAGGAACAGGCACCGCCTCCAGCACCCAAGGCCTCAGTAGACTGAGGCACCGTGGTGACAGCTCTGTCCTCTGCCCCACAGTACATCAGGCGCCACAGGCCCACCCCGCTGTCCATGGAGGACGCCCTGGAGGAGGTGAAGAAGGAGCTGTGAGTACCAGGAGGGGAGGCGGGGCGTGTGGGTTCGAGCTGACAAGCTGGTCCAGTGCAGCAGCTGTGACACTCACACATTGTTTTCCAGGTGACAGTGGTGGGGGCAGGTGGCACCCAGGACCCACCTGCGTGGAATCCCAGCTCTAGCCTTTTCCAGCTGAGTGGTTGACCGCTCCCAGCCCCCACCTCCTCAGGGTCCCCACCTCTCGGTAACCCAAGAGGACGCACGGGCCAGGGGAAACGGAGCCACGGGCGGCACTGTCACCACTCCCGGCACGACGGAGGATGCCCGCCCATCTGGAGCCCAGCGGGGCAGCCGGACGGGCCAGGGGCTGCCTTCCCGGTGAGCAGAGGGAGACGGAAGGGGCGAGGCGCCCCGTCTGCTCCAGAGGAGCCTGCGCCAGATGTCCACGCCAGGGACACCCACGGGACGTGCCAGGGCCCGGCTTCTGAGTGGACAGCACAACTCAGAATTGGCACGCCGGGCACGGCCCCTCCGGACTCGGCCCAAGCACGCTTCTAACTCAAATACGCAGAGCAAAAGGTCTTTAAAAAAAGTTTTTATTTGAAGGCAAAACAGTAAAATCCACAAGAAATCGTTAACAGCACGTGTTTACGTTTTATCCTGAATCAGACACGTTTGAACAATTCACAGCTACAGGAAATCTAGAACAAAATCAAATTTTTTATCACATCAGGTTGAAAAGTTGGAGAGGACTCTGCATCTTACTGAAAAGAATTTTTCAAAAATGTTTCTGTACAAAGAGACGGCACCGCACGCGCTGCCCCCAGACTCCAGGCACAGCCCGTCCCTGCCGTGCGCCCTCCCAGCCGGGCCGCCCTCGGCGGCGGGGCTCCCTCTCCCCAGCCCGGCTCGGAGCAGGCCGTCCACGCGAGCGCTGGTGTCAGGTTCCTCTAAATGACCGGCTCAAGCAGAGACGCTAAGGGTGCGGCTCTCCGAGGGCGTCACTCCAGGACCTGAAGATGCTCAGATCCACTTCCTTAGAACCTTTGTTTCTGCAGGGACCATGAGTGGCTAACGTTTGGGGGGGAAAATTTCAACTCAAACAACTAAAGTTAACTGAACTACAGGCCGTGAGCACGTCTTGGAGGAATCAGGTTTCAAATTCTCACTGGGATCCTCTTAGAGCAACATTCCCTTCTCTAAAACTAAACATCTGGAGTAAAAATGAAAGCCCTATGTAACTCGGCCAATCAGAAAGGGTCTGTTTTTCTGTCTGTAAGTGGCCAGTGGCCGGGGCCTGTCCTCCGCGCTCCTCCCGGCCTGAGCGGAAGCTCAGCACGGGCTGCAGGGAGCGGCGGGCGGTGGGGCCTTCAGGTGAGGGGCGTCGCATCCGGGGCGGAGGCTCTCGCGCTTCTCGCTCCTCGGTGGAGGGAGGAGGCTCGCGGCTGGGTGGCCGGGGCACCTCCGGGCAGGTTCTGGCTTCTGCGGGACAGCTGGTTTGCGGGCGGGCCCGGGGCCTCCCGCGCGCTGGCTGGAGCGGGGCCCTCTCCCTAGGCATGCTCTAGTCTTCCTTCTCTTCTGTCGCTCCCCCCAGATGCAGACTGTGTGACCCCCGAGTTGTCCCTACTGTCTGTCGCTGCCAGGGAGCCAGGAAGGTTCCAATGCCCCAACGCGGCGGCCAAGGCACGGCTCCTGCCCGCGGAGCGCCTACTTGCACTCGTCCCTGGCCTTCATGCGGGCGATGAAGGAGTAGCTCTTGTTCCTGCGGTAGTTCTCGTAGGGGTCGTCCAGGGCCACGCCCACACCCTTGTACTGGTCCCACTTGTCCCGGACGTCCCCCCCCTTGATGGGGTCCTGAATCCCTTGCTCTTTCACGCCGAGGCCACCAGATCCACTCCAGCCTTAAGAAGAAAGGGGGGAGGGCAGTTACAACGCACAGAAGTCGAAATCTGGCCCATTTATCCATGAACTTAAACAAGACTTCCTGTGCAGAGCCGAATGACATGCGCCCGTGTGGTTTACACACATGAGCCGGCTGTGGTGAGAAAGAGCGCCCAGCGAGAAGTGTGTGGCTTCGCCCTTCCTAGTTCTGGCAGCGAGCCGGAACCTTCTCTGGCTCCCCAGCCCCGAAAGCCCAAAGCAGGTGGTGGTTCTTCCCAGGAACCTTACCCATTTTCACCAGCATCTGATGTCCTTTGTTCTCTTCCCCGAGCCTTGAATCAGGTATAGGAGGTGCTGAATTAGAACCCAGACCAGCGGAGGAACTAAAATTAAGACAGGTTACGTTTTTTTAAAAAAGAGTCGATACATTTATTGGAATGAAAACTCTTAGAATATTACAGCGTGTGGCGTATGTGAACATTCACCAGTGTTAGAGGGACACACACACACATCCCGGGTCTCTAGCATTCTTCTTTGTCATCTTCGCCAGCCAGGTAGGGGAGCGCCTACCCCGGGCCCTGCCCCACACTGAGCGGCAAGGGCAGGTCACACGGAACCCCCGAGCGGCTGAGAGACAGCCCGCCGCAGCGTTACCATGAAACGGTAAGAGCGAGGTGAGAGACGAGGTGCCACCGTCACTGTGCTAGAACTCGCAGTCCCTGAGGGGCCGCCTCAGCGCGGGCCACCGGGAGCACATCTTCTAGCGACAGGTTTCAACATTCACAGCAAAGCATCAGAGGCTTCCACGCTACCAGCGCTCGCTGGACAGTTAAGACAGAAATCTTACGGCGGGGTGGGGCTCCGGGACCGGGACCGACGTCTCCTTCCTGGGGAGTAGGACTTGGAGCGCGAGCGTGACCGGGAGCGGGAGCGGCTGCGGGAGGAGCGGGAGCGGCTGCGGCTCCTGCGGGGAGGACAGAGTGGGCGCTGGGCGCGGCCACAGGAGCCACGGAAGGCCCTCGGCCCCCGCGTGCGGCCCCCGGCCTACCTGGAGTGGGAGCGGGAATAGGAGCGGGAGCAGGAGCGCGACCTGGATCTGGAGTACGAGCCGGAGGACTTGGACGACCTCGAGTTGGAGCGGGAGGAAGAACGCCCTCGGCTTTTGGATCTGCTCCGAGACCGGGAGGGGCCGCTGCAGAGAGAGGCCTGGTAAGTGGCATGCCCCGAACTTTCCAGAAGACCCCAGGTGCAGATCTGCCCATTCCCCTCCGTGGACCGGGCTCCCGGACATGTGGCTGGTCGCGCACGACGGCAAACCTCTCTTGGGCTGGCGTCTTGGGTTTTCACTGGGGCCTTGCGGGAAAACCCACCCCAGACCCAAGCAGAAACCCGTCGGGGGAGCCAGGACGGCCCGGGGCGTGACGGGATGGTGGGTCCGCCGGGGTGCTGACGGTGGCGCAGCAGGGCCCGCTCTAGTTGGGGACACAGGCTGACTGCGCACGGGCACCCGTGCACTCACCTGTTGCGCTTCTCTTGGCCCTTCCGCCGCCGCGCCCGCATCTTTGCTCGGAAGAACTCGTAGAGGCCGTTCTGCTCCCAGCCTTCGCTGTAAGACACGGGCGTCTCCTGTGCGACTCTGCCGGCCTCCCTCCCGCAGGAACTCGTGCAAGTCGGCAGGAGTAAAGCCCCCCCAGCACGCGTCCGGGCGTGCGGTCCTCCCCACCCCCGTTCGCTCGGACGCCGAGCAGGGTCCGGCACCACAGGCGGCCCGTCCTCACGCGGGGAGGCAGGCTGAGGCTGGGCCACCCGCTGGGAAGCAGAGGCTGGATGCAGGCCTGGCTCCCATGCCTGTTCCACATCGGTGTTTCCCGAAAGAGCTCACGTGGCTCTTACAGCCTATGATCTAACTGGGGACAAGGCGCTCTGACTCCTAGATGGACAGGCCCATGGGCCAGCACAGGAGGTGCTTTTAGTTGGACTGGTGACAAGTCCGTTGGAGGGTGTCTGGGGGGCTCGTGACAAAGCCTGGGGCACGCAGCTGCCACCTGCTTCTGAAACATGCACACTCGAGAGGACAACTTGCTCTAATGTGTCCCCACTAGAAAGGCCCTTCGCTGAGAGCCACCGTATGTGTGCCACACATTACGTGTGGCCAGGGGAGAGATGGGCCCTAACTCGGCCAAGCGTTGTACCGGCCGCCCCCTTTCCTCAGCTGCGCCTCACACCACCCTGGGCAGAAGGCATGGCTGTTAGCAGTCCTTCTCATGAAGCCAATTCGGGGGGGGGGGCGGAGTCGGGCCAGGAGAGTGGACAGAGGCCCGCCTCCCAGCCCCACCGCTGGACCCCCGAGCGCCGTACCTGTTCCTGGGCCTGTCATGGGAGGGGGGACTGTAAAAGGCCTCCACGGCCGCCAGCAGCCTCTCGCTGGGCGGCATGGGGGGCGGGAGGCGGATGTCTTTTGGGTCCAAGGGCTTGTACTCGTGGTCTTCCAGCTGCAGTGGAGAACACAGTTGTCAGGCATGCGTTAGGCACCTGCCCGGGGTGCTGCGGTGACTGGGGGAGCAGGGTCAGGGGACACAGGGCTGCCCCCGGCACTAGTTCCTCCTGCTGCCCTTCCCGGGGAATGCCACTAAGGCCGCAACCACACCAATGATCTGACTCCTAAGCGAGGCGGAGGCAGAGTTCTTTGGGGCCAATAAAGGCGTGAGTTCTCTCTCCAGAAAACACGTGAGACACATCCTCTAAGCTGAGGTGACAGAAAGATCCCTCGGTTTACTGAGACACAACAGGGATCCCAGATGCTGCCACCTGCAGACTTCTGCCCTGTGCTCCCGAGTCCTATCCCGGGGCCCCCTCCCAGGTCAGAGCAGCCTCCGCCCGACCCAGGGAACACCCTGCAAGAAGCCAGCTCAGCTCGCACCCCTTGCTGCCCTGGCGTGGCCTCTCAACTTCCGGTCCGACGGGGCCTCAGAGGCGATGGGAAGCGGCTCCTCCCTCCGCTCGTCCCTGGAGCTGCTCCCAACCTAGCCTTGCTCCCCTCGCCAGCGCTGCCCCTCCCCGTGCTCCCTGCAGGCCCAGCTCAGAGGCCGCCCCTTCTCAGAGGAAGCCCTCCATTGTCAGCCCCTGGACAAGGTAGCTTCCCCAAGGCCAGGATCAAGAGAACCTGCATCTCGCGCCCCGGCCCACTCCTCACGGCCACAAAGTGTGCAGCACGGGGAGGGCCGTGTAGAGCGAGCACGGGGGACACAGTCCTTGCTCATTTTTGCCACAGGAATTCAAGTTGAGGAAGAGGTGTTGGCTCGGACACATTCCCACTGACCACTCACATTTGCTGGGCGTAGCAACGAGCAGGAAGGGAACCGGGGAAGCAGCGTTTGTCCCCTGCCAGGAAACGGGCTCCACGTCTGAGCTTCTCACGTGGAGGCCGAGGAAGCAGCACGAGCGTGTGCTACGAAGCCAGGTGTGCGCGTGGCGACATTACCTTCACAAGGGGCGCCATCAGCCCCGCAGGCAGATCGAAGTAGGGCACGTTGGGGACCAGGCTAGGGTCATCGTGGTTGATGTGGGGCGGGCCCTGTCGCCGCATGTGGGGGGGCTGCCCGTTGAAGCCATGGGGAGGAGGGCCGAAGTCGGGGTGCTGGGGCCCACCCCAGGGTGGGTGCTCGTTGATCCCTGGATGAGGCATGCGGTGGCCGGGGTGGTGGTGGGGGGGTCCCATCTCTGCAAAACAGAAACTCCTCTCAGGCCGACGGGGCAGTCGGGAGCTGGGCGGTGCTGGCGGCACGGTCACGATCTGCAGTGGGACTGGTGCCTGTGGAAGGGGGTCAGTGAGGCCCCCACCACTGCCGCCCAGCGCCGCCTCTCCTGTTCTCGCGGCCCGCGGTCGTGCGGCTAGATGGGGAGGAGCCGGGCTGGGGGGGACCTGGCCTGCACCCACACCACTACCCAAGGTAGAAGGAGGAACAAGGGAAATCACAGAACCTTAAAGTAGCAACGTTACAGGCCAAATCGCTACCACTGTCTTTCGAGACAGGGCGTTTTTAAAAGGTGAGTCACCTGCAGTGAAATCCCGCAGGTGGGCCCCGATCTGACACAACTGGCAGGACGGCGATGGGCCCAGGGGGAGGAGGACGTGACGATGGGCAGAAGACCCCGGGGTCTCCGACTTCCAGCCCCCGAGCTGGGAGGAAGTGCCCGCTATGTGCACTTCGATACCACGCCCTGGGGAGCGTGTATTGGTGAAGACACGTTCTCAGTGGTCTCAGCTGAATGTGTAGCCGAGAACGGAGTTTAAAGCAAAAATAGAAGCAGCAATAGAGTAGAAATGAATTTTTTGGGGGAAGAGTAAAGTCAGCAAGTCTAGAGATTCTTCAAAGAAAGGTAACGAAGAAAGTGAAAACAGCGGACAGGGAATGGGGGAGGGCCTCGCAGGCACCAGGCACCGTACGTCCTGTACTCCCTGCCCTGGCCCGCTGCAGGGCTTGCGAGAGATTGTCCTTCCAGAAGGCTTGTGTCCTTCCTCCTCCCCAGGTGCGTGGGCAGCAGAATGAGACTTCAGCTCTACTGCCGGCCCGGCGTGTACCACGTGCCCGGACCCGGGCCACCTGTCTCCCTGCCTTCCCCAGGGCCCAGACGGGGCTTCTACACCATCCAACGACCCCCGGCTTGTCACCCTGACTCAGGGGACCTGCTGGGTCCCGCAGCGATGACATCAAGCAGCACCTTCCGGGCCACTCGGGGGGGTGGGGGGCCAGTCATTGGGGGNAGCAGCTGCTGGGACCACCTCAGGGAACAAGGGGCAGGGGAGGGAAGTACTTCCCGGACAGGGGACGGTCCCCGCAGAGGGTGCCCTCACACTCACCAGCAGGAAAGTCCCCCTGGGGGTAGTCGAAGCGGTGAGGGTAGGGTGGCCTCTCAAAGGGGTGCCGCGGGGGGAAGTCGTCCTGCATGAAGCGGGGCGGGAAGCGGTTGAAGTTGTGGGGGTGCGGCGGCTGGTTGAACTGTGGGTGCTGCTGGTGGGGCGGGGAGGGGCCNACTGTGGGTGCTGCTGGTGGGGCGGGAAGGGCCCTCGGAAGTGCGGCGGCCGCTGCATGCGGAAGGGCGGCTCGCGCTGGCCCCCACCCCAAGGCGGCTGCTCGTGCTGGCTGTTCCAGGGGCCCTCGAACTGGCTGTTCCAGTTGGGGTCAGGCTGGCTGTTCCAGGGCGCGTCACGCTGGCCATTCCAGCCGGGGTCCCCGCGCTGCTCGCCCCACATGCCCTCGTGGCTGTTGTTCCAGGGGGGACAGTGGGGCGGCCCGCCCTGATGGTGCGGGTAGGGCGGCTGCTCGGGAGGCTGCAAGGCAAAGAGCGGATGTGAGCCCCTCCTGAGGCCTGGCCACACGCCCACGGCGCGGCTCTCCAGCCGTGGAGGCAACCCAGCCCCGACCCAACGCGGCCTCCTCCGCTCGGCCGTGCAGCGGGGGCTGCGGTACCTGCACGCACCCCTGGGCTCAGACCTGCATCTCAGCCAAGAGTTTCCCGTGCCCGCATCAGAGCTGGGCAGGCCCCAAGTGCCAGGGATCCCGACACTCCCAGCCCTGCGGCCTGACCCGGAAGCTGGCGGATGCACCCTGGTTCCTGTGCCCCTCGGTGGCTCCTGCACAGGGCGTCCCCCACGGCCTGCAGAGCGCAGGGAAGGGCTGCGCCCCTGTGGCCCACAGTGGACACCCGCCCTGACGACAGCCCCTTCCCTGTCACTTCCCCTCGGCCCTGCGTGGTCTTCTGGATCACCTCCCATATAGACTTCTTGCCCTCAAATCCTGTCTCAGGAGATGTCTTTCTATAGGTGGAAAAGAACATGAGCTCTGACCTCCCCCAACTGCTGCTGTGAGACGTGCAACTGGGATTTGAACCCCAAACTCGGGGCCAGGGTGGGATGTGCCTAGGACTGGACGACCAGGGGGCCCGTCTTTAGGGTTACAGCTGGTTGGCCCCGCTGCAAATGAAGAGGTGGACCCGGGCCACACCACACCCTCAGGTCTTTAGAGATGTCAGAAAGCCAGATTTGAACTATGGGAATTTCTTCGGCCTGCCTGGGTGGCTCAGTCGGTCAGGCAACCGACTCTTCATCTCCGCTCACATCGTGATCTCGGGGCTGTAGAGTTCAAGCCCCACATACCAGCAATCAAATCAAATCATCAATCAATAAATCAGTATTTTAAAAATGTTACTTCAAAACGTGTAAGATCCCATGTGGCCAGGCCAGGCCAAGTGTACCTCTGCCCCAGGGCAGACCCTCGGCGAGACCATCCTTGTCGTCATGAGCCCAACCCACCAGTCCCCAGAAAAAAGGCTGACCCTGAGAGGCCTACACAGAACTGTCCCATTGTCAGAGGGCACCCACGAGAGGCCTGATGCCACCTGGCTCACAGCCGGCGCTCATGGGTGGGAGCCGTCTTTACGGGGATGCCCGATCTTTTGTAAAATTAAGTCTCTTCTCCTGAAGCTCAGGTTTTGTGTGTGTGTGGCGGGGACAACGGGCAACTCAAAGCCACAAACCCCGCTTGCCAGTCCAGAGCTGTTTCCCTCCTGCCCCTCCCCGCCCACAGTCACCGGGCAGGGCCACAACCACTGGGCCCCGTCGAGGGGAAGGTGGATGTCCAGGGAAGGCCAGGGCTATACCCAAAGGCTCTGTGAGATCAGACCCAGTGGCTGGAAAACAAATGGATGTTTCCGATGTTTCCCAGTCACACTAAGCTGGACAGCATGACCCCTGCCCTGGCCTAGAAGTTTCTGACCCCAAAGGCCCAGAGGGAGTGACCAGCACCTCTATCCCAGAAAGCACTGCCAGGCCTACACGTCTCACTGACCTTCCCTTCCCTTATTCGAACACAATGTTCTTTCCAGGGAGACAAAACGTCGGCACCGTGCTGGCTGAACCAGTCAGAAAGGGGACAGAAACTGCTCACCCTGCTGCATTTGACCGTTTGAAATGGCCCAGCCCTCACAGGAACACAGGGACCGATGGTCCTAGGAGGCCCGGATGGTTGGCACCAGGATGCGTGTGAAGCCTTGACTGTCCCGCCCCACCCCCGCTGACCCAGCCCGGGCCACTCCCAGCCCGCTGACCCACACGGGAGGCGCCGGCTCAGCCACCCCAAGTCGGGGGAATACCTGCTGCTGGCCCCAAGGAGCGACGGGATGAGGCTGGTCAAACCACGGCGGCTTGTTGGGTGGGATCTGGTCATGGGGCCCAGGGCCCCGGGGGCCGGCCGCGGCAGGATCCTGGACGCCTCCCGAGGCATCATACTCAGAGGAGCCCGGCATCTGGATGGGAGGTTTGCTGTCATCTAGAGCCAGACAGAAGGCGGTTAGTGGAGGTAATGGTCGGCGGGCGCCGCCTGAAACCACGTTCAACCACCACCCAGGGACCAACCCAGGCTGGGCCTTTACCTCTCAGGAAATCCTTGCTGCATGGGCCCACCCGAAAGTTACGCCCTCCAGGAAGGTGGCCCGCAAGGGAGGCTGACCTCACACGGGCACACCCCTTCTGTGAGAGCTTTCGGATAAATACCTAAACTTATTCTGTACCTATTCTAGCTTGCTCAAAAATTTTCATCACTGAATTTTATTAAAAACCCTTCCTGCATCTAATCGAAAGATCGTTTTTCCCCACTTCATCTGTTGTTTTATGAGACTTCTAAGTGCTAAACCATCCTTACACATCCCTGGGGCAGACCCTATCTCATCACGGTGTTTTGGGGAGTTTTTTGTTTGTTTTTTTTAATATTTTGTTAGATTCCAGGTGTGAAGTATTTCTGTATTTATTCAGAAGGAATGCTGCCTGATACCCGTAATTCCTTCTTTGTCCATCTGGTTTGTAAAAGCCTGGTCTCAAAAACTGATTTGGGCAGCTTTTCCTCTGTTCTCTGGGATGGTTTCCACAGGAAAGGAATCGCTTGAGCTGTAAGGTTTGGTGGCATTTGCCTATGAAATTCCCAGGCCTGGTGTTTGGAAACAGGTTAGAACCCGGCCCTAGAACTGGGCCCAGAGAACCAGACCCCTTCTCTGGGAGAAAAGGTGGCTTTCTAGGAGCGGCCCCCCAGAGAGCCCCGTACCAGGCTGGGTGGTTGGCGGGATGGCAGGGGCAGGTGTGGGGGCCGGTGGCGGGGCAGGTGGCGGCGGGGTGGCCTTGACTTCGGCCTCCATTTGTGGCATCTGGATCTGCTGCTGCTGTTGCTGCTGCTGCTGCTGCTGGGCCAGGCTGTTGACAAACTCCTCGTGCTGTGTCTTGAGGGTCTGGATCTGCTGTTGGAAGGCGAGCTGGACTGGCTGGACCACCGAGGAGTACTCGTTGATGAGTGTCGCCTGGCAGAGAGAGAGGAGTGTGGCCGACACTCAGGATGGACGCCTCGGGGCCTGCTGCTGAGTCCCAGCCCTTCTGGAGCCACTCAGGGACAAGCCCTGGAAAGCCCGGGGAATTTGGGGCAGTGGCTGCGGCGGGCAGGCAGGGGACAGTCCCGTAAAACAACGAACACAGTCTCAACAAGCACAGATCATCTAAATCTAGCCCAAAACCAGTGACAAGGATGCTGGCTGCAGCCAAGTCTGTGATTCCCTGGTGATGGGAAGTTGCAACAACAGTCACGCCACCTCCTCTCGCACAGCCGTTCGGGACACAACCCGGATGCGCATTCCAGGCCGCCATCTCGGGCTGTGCTGCTCACTCGCTGCTCGGCTTTGAGCAAGCCACAACCTCGCTGAGCCTCGACTTCCTCAGCTATAAAACAGAACGACAACACGACCTACCCTCCAAAGATTTTGGGGGAGAGCTCACTGAAGTAACACGGAAAGAGACCAGGGCAGCTGAGTAAACGTGAGCTGCGGTCACCAACTCAGGAGAAACAAAGCAGTTCACACCACTGTCACAAGGTGCAGTAAATCTGCTGCTTTACTCGACAAAAAAAGTGCGAAAAAATTTTAAAAGTGTGACACGCACGTTCCTCACTGGCCTAAGTAGGAAAGCTTCCCCCGTGGGGAGGGTGGAGTTCAAGATCATCACAGAACACAGCTCCTGACATTCAACCAGATCCTTATAGAAAAACGACAGCTTTCGGCCTGGGAAAAGGGGGCAAAAGCTCTGCTCTGTCTTTTCTTCTAGCAGCTGCGGATGGGGCTGCGATGCCGGCGCCACAGCAGAGGTGTCCGAGGAGACCTGGCTGGCCCTCCCTGCCCGCCTTGCGTCTCCCCGCCGCGCCCCCAGCCTCTGAGCAGCTGCCTCCCCGGCAAGAAGGCAGACGTGCACACAGGGAACGCCGCCTACGCACAACGTGATCACGGCAGCCTAGACGACACCAAGGCTTTCTTATGCTTCCAACGTGCAGAAGTCAGCCCGGAGGACCAGAACCGACAGGCCGAAGCCACCGCCAGCAGCCATGCATGCCTGGTGGACAGGGCAAGCTGGCCACAAGGGCGCCAGGAAAAAAGTCCAGTGGGCTCACCTGGGAGGGGCTCACTGGTCACAGTGGACGGGACAGAGGCCCCCAGAGGCTGTTGCTCACCACCATTCCAGAGACACAGGTGGGAGCCCCGTTTGGAAAATGCTACCGGGCCTCTGAAATCACCAGCCCCCCAGGCGGGAGCAGGGGGCTGCCTGACTTCTCGGAACATGCTGCGGTGGCAGCCACCGCACCCTCTGGGGACATCCACCCCAGTCCCAGGGCGCCGGGCGGGTGGGGAGGGCACCCACCTGGTACTGGCCGAGCCCCAGGGCCGGGCTCTGTAGCTGCTGGATGATGGAGTCGTCAAAATAGCCATTCTTCTCCCAGAGCTGCAGGAGCTGGGCGCGGGGGAGGAAGGAGAGGCCGCGTCAGCAGGGAAACTGGCGTCCCCACCGCCCTGGCCCTCTCCCCCGCGCCCCTCCCGGCTGCCCCACGTACCCGGGCGATCTTTTGCTGCTTGTCCTCCTCCACGGCCAAGAAGCTGGTGCAGTAGATGGGCACCACGACTTTCTGCAGGGCGGCCAGCAGCTCCCTGGCCTGCTTGCGCTGGCTGTGAGGGAGAGACCTTCCGCGCGTCAGGGCCCTGGGGCGGGACCCGGCCACGCTCCCGTTACCATTGCGGCTGCAGCCACAGCACCCTCTGCCTTCTCGGGATATGGGCCCCCAACCCGGCTGGGACGAGGGCTGGGCTCCTTACAAGACCTGTGCTGGCGCCTGGGCCTAAGTGACAGACGGACAGCAGTGGGAGGAGGAACAGAACAGCCTGGGGACCTTCAGAGCAAGAGCTATCACCCTGATCTCCTGATCAGTAAAATAAGCCCTCCCTCCCGGGGTGGCGCAAGGACACACGGACCCACGGACCCAAGGCCCGTAGGAACCCCAGCCGTCCACGTGGCCTCACTCAGCCCTGTCGCCCCCTGTGCACAAGACCTCGGTTTGAGTCCTGCTTTCAGGAGGCAGAGGGAGGGCGCCAGACACGCCAGGCATCTAGGGACGTGAGGCAACCTGCCCTCCCATCCTCCCGGGGCACTGCATGTGTGAATGGGCGCGGAGGCCCCTGGGGCTGTGCCGTAAGGTGGCAGAGGCCGATGGCACACGTGCTGCCTCCTGCAGGAGGATGCGGGGCAGCAGGGCAGGAGGCAAGCGGCCAGAAGCCCTCCCGTCACCAAGCTCACTAGAGGGCGCTCAGACCCAGCCAGGATGGGGAGGGGAGCGGAGGGGGGGGAGGGGAGGACAGGGTGAGATGCACGGGGCTTCTGGACAGAGCACAGCTCAAGAGGAGCACGGCTGGATGACCGCCAGCCACGGGCTGTGTCTCTGCAGAGCTGCCCCGGTCAGCACAGCAGCTGGTGGAAGCAGAAGAGCAAAGAAGGTTCTGAGCAGCTGCCGGTCTCCAACAGCAAAGAAATAAAGGAGGGGTGAGGCAGGGAGTGGCTGAGTGGCAACGGAGCCACCCGTGTGGCACAGGAAACAGGGAGCGGAGGGGCAGGGACCCAGGCTGCACGTGCTGCAGGCGATGGGGGTAAGATAGGGGGAGGGTCAGGGGAGAGGCAGAGTCCGATTCTGAGGCTCTCATGGGAGCCGTCCCCTTCGGCCAGGCCAAGCTCAAAGTCAAACTTGGCAGCCAGTCTGGACAGCTGAGGACTAGCCTCGCCAGCAACGTGCGCTTCTGCCGGTCCCCTCCCCGGGCCTGCTCTGGCCCAGGTATCCAGGTTTGTCAAGTGACCCTCTAGCATCAGGTACCAGACACTGCGCAGGAGCAAACACCGGCCTGGCCTCGGGAGGGCTGGGGGGAGGGGGCGCGGGGTGGGAGAGGGCAGCAGAGAGGACCCCCCGGGGGGGATCCTGCAGCAGCGCAGAGTCAGGTGACAGGGCTGTGTCTGTGTGGAGATCACGCGAAGAGAAGCGGGCACCGGATACAGACGGACGTGGGAAGACACCCAAAGGCTGCCCCGAGGAGAGCAAGGCGGAGATGGTGGCCCCAGTGAAGTGAAGGGTCCAGGGAAGCAGCCAAGATGTAGGGGGTGGAGTGTCCTCCCGATGGAGAGCTCCTGGCTCAGACCAACCCTCCTCTGGGGTCTCTGGACAAGTGACCCCCACAGTCCCCGGACAGGCCAGGCTACAAGCGCCGCCCAGCAGCCCCGCAGAGGACCCGACGGAGCGAGAGGAGAGGCGGAGTCCGGCGGGGCCCTCACCAGTGGTGCAGGACATCGTTGATCAGGTAGATGAGGTGTAGCCGCAGCTCGAAGTGCGCCCCGTCGGCTGTGATGCGGTTCCGGAGGTGGCCCGCCATCAGCTCACAGTGCGGGGGGGACTTGGCGTTGCTGAACATCCAGTTCTTCCCGGCCTGCAACAGCCAGGCTGATGGTGAGCTGGAGCCAGTGCAGGTGCAGGTGTGCGGGAGGGTGAGGGCACACCCCAAGGGCGTGGTGTTCCAGGGCTCGGGGGGCACACCAAGGTCGCCGCCTGCCGTCCGGCCCTTCTCGGCCCGGGAGCAGCACACCTGGCCCACGTGCTGTCCTGCCCACCGTGCTCGAGGGGGAAGGGGAGGGAGAGACAGGGTTCCCCCGTCATCGGGAGCACCAGGTCTGGGAGCACCATCCCCCCCCCCACCTGCCCTCACCGAGATGGCATCTTTGGTACAGGTATCGATGATGGGTTGCAGCAGGTTGTCAAACTCATTCATGTCCAGCTGGGTCTCCTCCAAGAGCTTCTGCATCTGCTGCTCTACCGCGTGGGCCACAGCCGCGGTCACCTGCTCCTGGGAGGCCAAGCAGGGAGGAGACTGCGTGAGGAGGGACCTCGGCCCAGGGCACGCCTGGCCCACCAGTACCCTGCCCCCAGCACCAGGAGGTCACATTCAAAGCCTGAGATAGGAATCTGGGACAGTCATGGTCACGGCCACAACCACAGCAGGAGATGATGTTCTGCCCCAAGGTAACAGATGGAAAAACGAACCCCCAGAAAAACAAGGAACCTCAGCAAATCAACTCAACAAAAACAGAAAGAAAACCGAGGGACAGGTGTGGACAAACAACGAGAGAACGTCCAAACCGTCACCAGTCAAGGGAAAGGCGAGCAACCACACCAGCAGTCAGGGAAATGGGAATTAAAATGGGACGCAGAGCCTCGCAGACTAGATCTGCAGACTGGGAAGGGGCTGAGGCCCAGAGCTGCTGCAGGCTCGGGCAGTCAGGCCCCCCAGTCCCTGACGAGCTCTGGGTGGAAACTAAAGGGGAGCATGCTAGAAGGTTTTGTTTTCAGAATGACGGTAATTTTACACCTTGCATCCACTAATAAAAACGGGGCTAGCGTATCAGAGGTCTTATTTTTTTACTCGTCTTGTTTTTCTGGCAATTCATCCTGTTGTACTTGGTCAAAAAATCAGATGATGACAAGCCAGGACAAAAGGGTCCTTCCCCACGACAGCCGGGGACAACCTAGCGAGGACCTGGAGCCAAGGGCACCAGAGGCCAGCTGGCCTTCACGGTGACTTCACGGTCTCTAACGTGTGGCCCCACCCATGGGCGTCCATCCCCGCACGAAGGGTGTCCGTGCACCAGAGAGCTTACGGAATGACTGCAGCCACCACAAGCAGCAGCCTATGTCCAGCGTCTGGGGTCGAGCTAAACACACCGCAGGTGGTGGCAGCCCCAGGGAGATACAGGTGGCTGCCGTGTGGTGAGGCGTTCTTCTGCCGGCTGCTATCAGTCCCGACGTACACATGCGCACCCCGAGGGGAAGCGGGGAGGGGCGGGGAGGAGAAGCAGCCCCGTACCTGTCTGAGGGCTAACAGGTGCTGCTCCTGCTGCTGCAGGTTCCACTGGCTCTGCTGGATGAGCTCGTCCATGGAGGGGGCTCCCTGGGCCGGTGGGATGGGTGCAGCCGGAGCCAGCGGGGGCTGGGGCAGGGGGG
The DNA here is from genome assembly GCA_002007465.1 of Ailurus styani. NCBI lineage: Eukaryota > Metazoa > Chordata > Mammalia > Carnivora > Ailuridae > Ailurus > Ailurus styani. The sequence goes on along the minus strand of LNAC01000008.1, from coordinate 9,779,680 downwards.
GCAGGGCCGCGGCCGGCTCCAGTTCTGGGGCCTGCTGCTTGCAGATGACTGGAGGGAGAGGAGGAGAGTGGCTCCCATGAGGAGGCGGCCCCTCGGCTGCCACTGTGGCAGCTCCAACCCCTGCCTAGAACCACCACCCACAAGAGGACCCCTGTGTGGCGCTGCAGACCCCTCCCTCTGTGCCTGGCCCCTCCCGCCCCGCCCCCCACTCACAGGGCCCTAGCCCTGGACCCTTTTCGGTGTGACGTCACCTTGCCCCCTCTCCCACCCTGGCCCTCCGGCCTTCCAGCTGAGACCACGCCCATCCCCCTCCACACTTCGCCCAGGCCCGGGCCCCTGCTGGACCCAGACCATGACCGCTGGTGGACAAACAGCCCCCGCCAAGGGTATCTCTCGAGTCCCGACCCCGCCACCTCCTCAGCAGCTTCCATCTTTCAAAACGTTCCCTTTGCCCCACGTCCCTCTGGCGACGATCTTACAGCTAAGACTCCTCTTCAACTCTTCAGCTCCCGTTTACACCTCCCCGTGGCAGTCTGCCTGGGCGCCCCCCACCCCGGCCGCCGTGGACATCGTTCCTCAGCCCCTCCACCCCGTCTCAGGTCCTTGTCTCAGGTGGCCTGGGCGGCCACCCCCAAGCCCCTCTGTCTTTCTCTGTTGGACCCCTGAACGCGGGGGATGCCTGCCTGGTTCTGCCCTCTCCTCTGGGCCAGCCCACAGGGCAGTGGGACACAGGAGCTGCGAGCCACAGCGCTGGCCTCTACCATCTCCACCCTGGATTCCTCGCGTGATGGATCTGATCAAGGACCAAACAGGCCACTGACTTTACAAAGGCACCTCAAACAGGCCCGCATGTCCTCTTGCCATGTGCTCTACCTCCCCACGGCCCCTCCCGGCCTCCGTGGCTGGCATGGCTATGCCCTTACCTGAAGCCCAGAAGGTCCACGCACGTCTTTCTCCCTCGCGCCCCTCACTAACAAGTCACCCCGAGTAGTGAAGGCAGTGCTCCTAGATGACACTCCACCCTGTGTCCCTGCTGACACTGCTGTGACTCTGCTGTCACCTGCATCACCCTTGGAACTGATCTCCCTCCGTCCCGTCCTGCCCCCTGTACTTCTCAACAGTGCAGCCGGAGTGCTGTTGTTCACGGGCAGTCTGAGGACCAGCCCTGGGCGAAACCCAGACCAGACAAGTACAGAAATGCCACGAGATCCTCCTGGCACCTTTACAGCAACTCGATGTTTCACAGATGATGTTTTATTTTATTTTGCAAAAGTGTACTTTCCACAACAGGTTGGAAGTTTTACAAAACGAAAAATAAAAGCTAGTCCTTCACTAGACTTTGTGAAGCGCCCTTCTAGAAGAGCCCTGGGGCTCACTCTCCTCAAACTACCAAGGCGAAGCGCCAGGTACCCTGCTCTACAACACAGGCCTGAAATCCTCCAAGACCTCCCCGGAAGCTTCCGGAAGAATTCTAAGTCCTTGGCCAGCCAGCCCTCCCTCCTCTGCGCCCTGGCCTCTGTCCACTCCAAGGATCCCCCTTTCCCTGGGCTTTAGCCACTCTGAGCTACTGCCCCCTCCACTCCCAGCCCTTCCCAAGGCTCTTTCCTCTGTGAACACTTTTCTCTTCTTCTTTGTTTTCATCTGGCTAACTCTGAAACATCCTTTAATCGCAGCTGAAACACTGCTGCCTGCAGAAGGCATTTCCTGAACCCCCATCTTCCCATTAGAAGCGCCCTATCCTTCCCCCTATTACAATACCAAATCCCAAGCGGCCTCTGATTTCTGACCCTCCATGGAGGGAGTGGGCTCCCCTTGCAGGGAAAACAGCATCTCACCTCACGGTCACATGAGCCAAAGCACTGTCTTCTGCCTGGTTATGCCACCCTCATCAATATCCAAATGGTGTCCCAGTTCATGAATTCTACCTCTTAAACCTACCTGCCCCCATGCCCACTCCCTCTGACTCAACTTGCTGACCTAATTCAGACCTTCCATCAACTGCCCTGTTTGTCCACCTGCAGACCTCCCTGGTGTGCAGCCTTCCACTCATGCCCCCTCCAGCCTGTCCTCTACACTGGGCACACAAACCTGACCCACCTCTCCCTTCTTTTAAACTCTATTGTGGCTTTCCGCCGCCTACAGCAGCAGTTTCCAAAGGGATGTGCTGGGGCTAAGGAATAGTTGCTCCAAAAACACTTAAGTGCCTACAACAACTTGCCTACAGTTTTAGGCAAATCGCCCCCATCCCCATCTCAAACCTAACTGGGCACCAGATGAACCCCTAGACTTCGGGAGAAAACCCGAACTTTCCTCCTGGCATTTACTACTCCAGATCAAACCCTTCCCTCCTCTACACACATTCCATGCTCCGGCCATGCTGGGCCTCTCAGGATTTTTCTTACCGCTCCCTAAACACATTGTATTTATTCAAACCACTGCATCTTTGCTTTTCCTCACAAACTTTTTACTGAACAACTACTAAGTACCACGTAGTAGCGCACAACAAGACCCAAACAAGACCTGGCTGGCCTCCGGGAGCTTGTAGCCTAGGAAACACTCACCTTCAATGCCCATCTACTTGGCAGCCCCAACAGCATTCATTCAAACAATGCATCTAAAAATGTGGTATTGAACAAAACAGATGTGGGTTCTGCCCTCAGGGACCGTATCACCTGGTGACGATCTATCTATTATTCAAAGGCCAGCTGTGATTCCTAAACCCACCTTAAACTCTGAGGGCAGGGCTGGAATCCTGTTACCCAACCTGGTGAACACTGATAAACATCTGCCAAAAACTAAAACCCAAACAAGCTGGACGTGGACTGCAAACACCTGACCTGCACAAAAACCTTGCTAGGCCCACAGAACTCGCAAAGGGTGCTGAACCGTGCCTGCCAGGAGGGTCCCGGTCCAGCTTCTCTCACTTCCACCCTGGGGAACACTGAAACTGCCGCTCTGCTTCTGCTGACCTAAGTCATCATATCTGCAAAAACAACAGAGAAATCCCTGATCCGGAGACCGGGAGGAGGATCGATAACCTCGTTCTCCATTACACTCGGACCCAGCAGCCGCTCGGTGCAGGGCCCTGGGAACAGCGGAAGGGATCATGAAGGCGCAGCTGCCCCATTTTCAGACACAGAGCATGCGGCCCACAGGAAGGCGGTCTGTGGCAGAGCCCGAACTGGAGTCAGAGAAGGGAATCGCTGTAAGGGACGGCCTGAGAGCTGGAGAGAACTCACGCTGCTGCTGCTCCAGTGCCAGCTTGCACTTGTAGTAACTGTAGAACTCGCCTCCGAACAGAAACGAGAATTTCGGGTTGTCCTTTTGCTTCTCCATCGTCATCTTCTCAAACTCGGGCCCGTTGCGAGCCACGAACTGGGCCAGCTTGTCGATGACATTTCGAAGCTCCTGGTCTGGAGGACGGAGAAAAGGCCACGCGGGGCGTCAACGAGGACCGCCCAAATCCGGGGGCCCTGGCGTCCCAGCCCCCGTCCGCCGGGCCGGGGTCCCCAGGGCTGGGTTCCGGAGAGGCCGCCCTTGTACGGGTCCCGAGGAGGGCCACACGCGCGCCGGGGATGCGGGGACCCGCGGGAGAGGCCGCAGGCGAACCCGGGAGGCCGAGCCCCGCCCCCTCCTAGGCCCGGAAACCCCGGAAGGCGGGGCGGGCCAAGAAGGGATTCCAGGGAGAAAGAAACGGTCCCCGAGCCCAGGCTGGGCCTCACCGTCGGGCGGCAGAGGCATCTCCATGGCTCCGGCCGCAGGGAACGTCCTCCGGCGCCTCACGATCGCCCACCAGCCCCGTCTGCGGAAGCCGGCCGGAAGTGGCGCGAGGGAGCCGTTTACGGCAGGGTTCGCGGGCCGCTTCCGCCCTCCACTTACGGCCGTCGCCGGGAAACCGCGGAAGTGAGGGCAGAAGGCGGGCGGGAAGAAGCCGCGGGAAGCCGGGAGCGCGCTAGGGGCTGACGATACGCACGCGCAGGGGCTTTCCCGCGCTTGCGCGAGGGGGGCTGCTGTCGCGCTACGCCCCGGAACGGCTGGAACGGCGCAGGCTACCGTTAGCCGCGGCCGCGGCGTCTTTCCGGGCTCGCGTCGCAGCTGGAGGGCCTGGCAAGGCGGCGTTCTCCGCTGGACCAGGGCTCTGGGGAGTTCCCCCCCGTGGGGCTGCGGTGAGAAGACTACGAGGTGAGGTACGTCCGGGAGGCTCCCGGGCCGCGACGCCGCGAAGTAGAACCGGGAGGCGACGGGCTTGGAGGGGATGGAACTGGGCTTATTGAGGTTCCCAAGATCCTGCCGCTCAGTGTGTTTCGCTCGACCCAGCGCTTTGGTAAGGAAGACTTTGGGGCGGGGGACCCCACCCTCGCCGCCGCCGGCCTCACCCTGGGCATGCCTGGCTTCGGTGCAGTCATTCGAGCGGAGTGGAAGGAGCGCCCACGACCTGCGGGTGCCCGGCCTTCTAGACTGCGCGCTCAGAGGGCACGGCGCCTTCCTCAAAGATGCAGTCGCATTGCTTGTCCAACGATGACGATGTGAACGTGTGCTCGAGGTGGGGAAAGAGAACGATCACAAGCAGCAGTCAGTGTTAGCGAGCGTAGACTGTGGACGTCCCGGTAATCCGACCTTCTAGAGATTGCCGTTGTTAACACTTGGTTGGGTATACCTCCCTATTTTTACTACGCAGATAAATGTCCATATGTTTCAGATACGTTTTTCTTCTTTTTTTGGCTGCAGACTTATTCATTTGACGCTTATGGATTATCTTTTGTATGCAAGGTAATGCTTTAGGCCAGGAATTGACAAACTTATTCTATAAAAGGCCAGATAGCAAATATTTAGGCCATGTGGGCCAAGAGGCAGAATTGAGTATATCATGTAGGTACCTACGTAGCCAAAGAGAAAAATATCCCTAATGTTTTTTGTTGGTGGCATTCAAAGTCTAATAAATAGTTTTTAAAATAAGGTCTAAGGAGAAGAATGGCATGCTTTTTTTTGCGGTTCTAAGTTGGCCTTTCCTGTCACTAATTGATTGCAAATGTTCACTAGTAAAGACTATTCTTGGTTCACAGAAAAGCAGGCTGGATGTGGCTTGTGATGGAGTCCGACCTGAACTCCGCTCTCCTGAGCCTGTAGTCTAGTGGGAGTGGAGACCTGTAAATCAGTAAACAAATAGGTCATTACAACGGTGTGGTCGGCCCCTGGGAAGTGAGGTTGTAGGGAGATCCTAATCAGGAGCTAGTTTTGTGAATACTCCAGGCAAAGGGAACATGTGGGATTGGTCTGTTTAGTATAAAGCTCAGTAATTTGGATAGTGTGGTTATTTTTCCATGCTAGTAAAGTTCTGTATCGGGGTTTTAATTTGTGATCTGCCTTGGGTGGAATTCAGAGATAGCACATTGTTGTACCTATATGTATTTTCATGAGTTAAAGATACACACCATTTTTCAGATTCTTAACAGGATCGGTGAGCCAAAACAGGCTAATGAATCTGTATGGTCATTTTTAATGACTGCATAGGACAGCGTGGTGTGGATGTACAGTAAGTAATTCATCGAGGCCAGACTCTGTGGAGTCTCTGGGGTTGGTCCCATTTTTAGGCCGCTGTTAAAGAGAGTCTTAGTGTAGGATGTGCACATTTAATACTGATAATGCTCTCAACTGTCCCTTCAAAAGATTGTAGACCTGTGGCCACTTTCATATATTCATTTCTTAATGTTTAAAACACTGTTGATCTGAGACCGAACTTTTAAGCATCATGTGCCCTCACGCAGACTCATTTCAGTGGGCAAATTAGAATCCACTGGTCCAAAGAAAGCAATAGAGTTGCCCAAAGTAAAGACTGCTGCACGGATGGTCTCCAAGAACTTGGAAACACAACTCTTAAGGAAACAAGTAAAATGCACTCTCCTGGATGAGGGGAACTTGCTGAAGTTCAGGAGGCAAATGGAAAGAAGTTTAAAGCCATATGCGTACCTGCTTTGATCTGCAAACATGCTGTGAGGAATTTATCCCAAATCAGAAGTATGCACTATACTGTGCGTGGCAAAGTTATCCCATAAAATGGTGTTTAAATGTCCAGCAATAGGGGTTGGTTAATTACAGCATATCCCTTTAGTAGAATACTACAGTATCATGTGCGCAGACACATAGAATCAAGAGAGAGCGTTTGATAAGAAGGGGAAATGTTTTGGACACATTTTTTAAAGCAGGTTATAAAATAATATGCACATGCCAGTCGTGAAAAAAATGTGTATATATCCTCAGAGGCAACTGCTGTGTCCAGTCTTGTGTGTCTTTTCAGAAATAAACTATGTATTCACAAGCACATTTATATAACCAATATATTTTGGAAATTGTTCTCTCTATACATAGAGCTATGTCATTCTTTTTGACATCTGTAGAGTATAGATATCTTTTAGCTTTAAGAATTTTTTTCGAATTTAACAAATAGACAATAGAAGTTGTTCCTGGAAAAAGTCGTGGGTGATTAAGGAACTCCAGGCCCATCCAGACCTGTAGTCTCAATAAAGGCAAAGCTTGGTGTGACTGTCACCTCGTTTCCTACAGTAACAGAACCCCCTGTGGTCACCTAGCCAAAGGCGCGGCAGGAGGAATGATGTGGGAACAGAGAAGTTCCTGTTCCGTCCTGGAGCAGGCGGCATTCCTTGGGCCTGATCACATCGCCGAGCAAGCTCTGGTCACAAAGGAGTTGCCCTGGGGAGACAAACAGGAGTATTCCCATCCTTGGAGAGGACACTCCCAGGTAGGAGTTGAGACTAGTGTCTGAACAGGGGAGCCACACGCAACGCAGCATGAGCTCTTACTCTCTGCAGGAACAGGCCCTGACCTGTTGGAGCTGCAGCGGCAGACTACAGAGCCACCAGGTCGCACAGACAGGGTGGCTCCTTCAGGGACTTAGTGAAAGGGTACACCTCGGATGGCACTGGCTCATCTTACGAGTATATGACAAAGGTGAGGCGAAACAAAACTGCGCACTTTATCTTGGCTGCTCTTCAGGGCAAAGGGCCCTGGCTTGGGCATCAGATGCTCCCAGATTCCAGCCTTGCTCTGTGGGCCCAGCAGGACCTTGTTTCTACTTCCTTCTAAAATGGGGCGGATTTCTCAGGTGCTGATGATTAAATGAGGTGTATATAATACAAAATATGCAGATAAAATATGCCGAGAATCATAAGTCCAAGTCGAGACATTCCACTCCCTTCGAAAAATTACTCTGGAATTTCTGTAGCATTTTTCACATATCTCCAATATAGAAGCTATATACCACTTCTTAGTTACACATCTGTAAGTGAAGCTGAGCCTGCTCAGAGGCTTATGTATCTCAGTTTCCTGTACTTGACACATATTAAGTGTCAGTAAGTCATGGAACAAAAGGATTATGAATTAAGAGGCTGTGGGCAGTTGTTTTAGCAGAAACTCCTACCCTTCAACTGCTACTGAAGGAAATTCTGTTGGGACCTCGTTCCTGAGTCGTGTGGGGGGAAACGGGCTCTGGAGGCAGACTTACTGTGTGAGTCTAGACAAGTGACGACCCCTGTGAGCCTCGTTTTCGTCTGTCTGGTTAATAAAGCAAACAAAGGAATTATAAGGATTGTGTGAGAAACCCACCAGCATGTTGGGGGGCGCATAGTAGGGCCTCAACGTTAGCTGCTGTTCCCCAGAAATACGCTTCATGAGCAAAGCTGCCTGGCCTTCTTGGGTTTTCCGTGTTACTCTGTTCAATAAAGGCATGTCATTAACTGCTGAGCTGTGATTCTAGTTTTATTCTACCATCTCATAAATTTACAAATCACATGTCCTAATTTTTGGCTCAGGAAAAAAATAAAAGGTTGCAATCTACTCTGATGTGAGAATCGAGTTGGTTTGCTCTGTCTCTCATGTTTTGTCGCTGGGCACACTGAAGACAGGGTCACTCAGAGACCCTCACTGACAAATTAAGACCAGTCGTAATTCCCTGGAGACCATCATTTATTTTTGGTAAATGCCATCAATGAATATACACACAGTATCATTCCCACAGAAGTCTATAGCATTTAAGTCTTAAAAACAGGGGACAGTTGAAAAAAATTCACAATTTTCAGTTCCTTGAATAATTTAATGTTCTGTCCCCTTAAGGCTGTGAGACCTTAAGGTATCCGGGCCTGGTTATGTCCCCGCAATAATAAAGGGCCTGTTCTATGATGTATGCCAAATACACAGCAAAATTCGGAAATCCCAAGTGCTTCTCCACTTCAACATACGTGGCTTCTCTCCTTTGTAATAGGGGTTTGACTTTCCCTATAACGAATGACTTAAAATAAGGTGCTTAAAAAGTCCACACCGAGTCTCAAATAGTGAACAAACACTATTCAAAAATGCCCTCTGAGTTTCCCCTTCTGTAAAATGAAGGAGTTGGGTTTGAGTTAGTGTCGCAGGCAAGATCATACCATGGATGGGTAGACTAATTTGCTACCACAAACCCCAGCAGGGAGGAGGGTGAGGGGAACAGAGCTGCGACTGTGAATGTGGGACTGGGGTGGGGGTGGTGGGCCAGGGCCAGAGCGGTTGGAAAACTGGCCTTCAGGAGGTCAATGTCAGCTCTGAACCTTCAAGTCTCAAAAGTATGTCTTTGTCTTTTGATCTGATGATTTGGTCTAATATGATTGTCTCATTCATTCCAGTGTATGTACTTGCTGTAGATTTATGTACAGAATTAAATACCCCATTTATTAATTTATAAACCGTAATAAAACCAGTTATTTCCCCTCACCAGCAGATCTTGCATTGGAAAAGGGAAACAAGTCAATATACAAATTTTAGCAACATCAGAAATTTCATTAAACCTGAAGGGACGTGTAAGTTCATTTTGGAGTTATCAGTCCAAGGAATCAGTTACTATAATCACAAAGACAACTACTGTAATATCTTTGTGGTGCAAAATTATCCCCGTTGCTTTTCCCCAGTGAAAAAAGTTCAGCTATGGGCCGTAGTGCCCCTGATGGAGGCACTCAGCGAGCTCTTTTCCCAAATCCCCTTTGGGATTTCATCTCCTTTCTGTTTTACTGTCTCAAAACTTGGGACCAAAGTGATTATAAAGCAAATGAATGGCTCAGGGACCTGAGGCAGGTGGTGCATAAACCCAGGCCAGAAGTGGACCAGGTGACCTCTGCTGGAACAGCCCATTCATAAGCTGACAGAGTAACCAAACCAGGAGTCGATCATAAGCTATGATACTTCCTCTGACGGGAAAAATGCCTCATTCACCAGGAGATAAAGGATGACCCACTGTCCCATCTGCTGCTCGCTCCAAGTGCCTATTCAAGAGGTTGGGCACAGTGCTGAAGGAGGAAAGCAGATGTCACTGAAGACCCCACCAGCTGAGCCACTGGTCCTCTCTGTGAGGGCAGGGTCCTCTTGTGATGCCGGGGATGTTGGAGACCATCACCTGAACCTTGGCTCACGGGCTACCTGCTGGGGCTGGGTACTTTTCCTGATCTGATTTATCTAAACCCAAAGCAAGCTTGGTGCTCACCCCTTCTCCCCTTCACCAGGACATGATTCAGATCCTAATGCAAACCCCACCAGATCACGTCATGGAATCCAAAGTGCCGTGGTCTTGTCTATTACACAAACTACTGAGATGGTGTTCTTGATTCATTCCACTTTCAGCAGCTGGGGCCATTAGAGAGGAGCTTGGAAGTACTTCATCGCTTCCTACTAATGCTGAAATGTAACAAGATCGGCGTCACCAGTAGGGAGCTTTTCTTGTTTTTTAAACATTTAAGACCAAAAGGGTTTTCAATCCATAAACCAATCCTCCCTCATGCGCCGCCCCCCCCTTACAGGGGACCAAGGCATAAATACAGCTACAAAATATTCCCCAGAAAAATGCAAGATCCTCATGAAATTAACATCTCCCCACCAAACATCCTACTAAGTCCTCACAGAAGTAGTGAAGACTCATCAAAAAAGATAAAACGAGTATTACAGAAACAGAGCTTGAAACACTGACATGATTTTCCCAGTGCTCCTTCCGACAGCCCCGCAGTCACTTCTTCCTCGCTGTCCCCAGGGAGGAGATGGCCTGCGCTGGCAAGGGGAGCGAGGGCACAGGAGTGCGCTGCCCTCCCTCTGGGTCTGGATACGCACCAGCTCTGACAGGCAGGTCAAAGAAGTAGGCCCCAAGAATTCAGGGCTAAATGCAGGAGCCTCTCTCTCTGGGACATTTGCCAGTAACTGCGAATGGCCACGGGGTTGACCGGAAACTGGGTCCATCTTTGTTGTTGGAGATGCTTTTAATAAGCTCTGGCGCTCTGCTCCCTGCCTGCCTCAGCCCTTGACCTCTCTGAGCAGCGGAATCGAAGCGGCTAGTCCGTCCTTCTCAAGCACCACCCTACCAAGTCCCTTCCTTGGCGCCCAGGAAACCCTCTGGCCCACTCGGAGGTCTGCGTCCACAGCGATCCCGCCTTTCCGGAGAGTTATCTGGAAATATCTGGAAAGCAGAACAAGAACTCTCGAATACATGACTTGGGGAATAAGTCCACAAATGTAAAAACCTGGCCAAGATCTCCATACCAACACAGCCCTCAGATGACAGACTCCAGGAAGAAAGGGCCTGAACACCGGAGCAGGAGGGCAGTGGTCCTTACTGCCGGGCAGCGTCTTGCCTCCCCCAGGGGCCTGGGAAGCCCGAGGTCTGCTGATGGTTATGAACCGTCCCCTCGGCTGCCTCGTACATTCACTGGTTGTCAGAAGTTTCTGGTACTGCTAGGGAGTGGGGGAAGGAGTCACACAATGGTAACGCCCTGCCCTCTAGACTACACGTCATAACGGTTCAAACTGTAGGAGTTTGGGTAGCTCTGCCGGCTGTACTGGAAGTGGTCTGTTAAGATGTTGTTGCGGCCGCACTGATAGTCCCCGTGCTGGGGGAAGAGGGTGCCATTGTGGGGTTTTTCCAGGGGGCTCCGATGATGCTCCTTACTGCTCAGGTCCCCCGTGGTGACCGGGAGGAGGTGCTTCCGGGCTTGCTGATTGGCATCGTACTTGGTCTGCAAGGTCAAGAGAGCAGTGAGACAGTTGGCTCCTTCCCCGGCGCCCGCACACAGGACAGAGGGCGGCAATTCGTATCCTAGCAGCCCTTCCAGGCCCGCTGAAGCAGGGACCCAGGCACGCCTCAGCCATGGCCAGCCCTCCCTGTGAGCCATCCGTGTCTTTGCACTGGACCCAACGGTGCCTTCTCAAGACAGTGAAATCCCTGACAAAGCCTCCGTAGACCCAAGAGCCTTGGCTGGAGCAGGGCACAGACCTAGAATCATCTACACGGGAAAAGGAAGGCTGGGCCAGGTAGGGCCACACCAACACCATCAACCAATCCGTGACAAAGCTGGAGTTGGGGCCCCCGCCTCTTAGCTCCTGCTGAGGTCCCTTTCTTCTCCCCTCCCCGAATTTTGGTGCCTCCCTGGGCATCGAGGGGACAGCCTCCCCCACGCCAGACTCACTTTGTTGTACAGAAAGACCCCCAGGATGGCTGTCATCATGCCCAGGACATTGGTGCTGGTGACTGGGTTCTGCAGCATGATCAGGGACACCGTGATGACCATGATTCTCTTGGTGGCATTGGCGACAGAGTAGCTCAGAGGGCTGATGAGGTTGAGGATGCTGAAGGCGATGACGTTCTGGGCAAAGTTACAGAAGCCACTGACAGCCAGGAGCAGGAGCGTCCAGGGCCACTGGGACACATAGGTCTGTAGAGACGGGGAAGCAAGAACAGCACCGGGGTCACACGCTGGCCCTGGCAGGGATGGGGGAGGGGCACGGAGGGGCTGCCCGGGGTCAGTGTCAGAGGGGCAGATGCAGCCATGTGGTGCGTAATAGCTGGGGCATGATCTGCACAACCGCTGATCATCACGACGCTGCCCGCACAACACAATGATGACGATAATTAGCTTCATTCCTACTGAGGGTGCGGAGGCTCCAAGAGGCCAAGGCAGGTGCCCAAAGTGTGTAGGGCGCCATGTGAACCGAAGCTTCCCTTGTCCCTGACAGTGAGGGCTGGGAGCTCTGGGGTTAGCAGAGTGAGGTCTGCTTACTGGACACTGTCTCGGTCCAATTGAGCTGCTAGAACAAAACACCACAGGCAGGTGGGGGGGGTGGCGCTTATAAACAATAGATATTTATTTCTCACAGTTCTGGAAGCTGGGAAGTCCAAGATCAAGGAGACCCAGTGTCTGGTGTGGGCTTCCTAGTTCATAGGTAGGTCCATTCACTGTGTCCTCACGTGGAAGGACGAGAGAGCTCACTGGGGTCTCCTTTTATAAGGACCCCGATCTTGTCTGATGAGGCACAGCTCCACCCTTAGGGCCTCCCAAAGGCCCCACCTCATAACACCATCATCGTGGGGGAGAGAGTTTCATACAGAAATCTGGCTGGGGCGGGGGGAGGGTGGTTCCAGAAGGCATGCGGCCCACTCCCGCGCCTCCCCACCTCCCAGTCCCACCATGGTACCCCTCCTGGGGAACCGAGAGGCTGCTTTAGGGCAGGGCTGTCAGGCCAGTGGAACGACCTCAGGAGATACGCCAGACACGGACAGCCCCAGTGTCTGACCTAGTCTGGGGTGCGGGGACAATCCCCAAGTCCCTGTGCACGCCAAGGACAGAGCAGCTTCAAGACTCAGTGTGGCTCAGTGGAGGGAGCAAAGCCCCAGCTGCTCGCTGGCACCTGCTCTCCACATCCCAACTCCCAGGCTGCATCGGTACTGGCCACAGGACATGGCCGGGTCCCTTCGGGAAAGTGGCATTTAGTGGCCCTGCCAGGATGGGAGCTGGAAACCTTAGAATGGCTGCCTGACCCCATCTCTGCCATGCTCTGAGCTGGAAGGAGCATGAGGTTCTCTCAAACCAGAGCAAGATACACTTAGGTGACCTGCTCCAGGCCACCCTGACTTTGGCCCCTAGTTGGGTAACAGCCTCTGAAAGGCACGTGAGCCCACCAGCACGCTTTTGGGGTGAGCTGGCCTGTTCTCTCAGGAGTCTTGCCCTGAGGTGACCGATACGGACTTGAGAAGCTATTTTTACGAGTCAGCCAGCTTGCATAGATACCTCTTTCAGAGAAGGAACCCAGCCAATCCAGCTTTTTAAAAAAAATTGACTTGGAGTAAAGTCAAGTGTTTCTTCCCCACAGTGCATCGTTCCATGTGTTCTAACACATGCACTGACTCACAGTCAGGATTCAGAACCACTCCGGCGACACCATCCAACTCTCTCCCAGGCTTCTTTGTATGAATCCGCTCCCCGAATCCAAGCAACTACTGATGTGTTCTCCTTCACTCTAGGTTTGTCTTTCATTTTTTTATTTTATTTTATTTGGAGCCCAACATGGAGCTTGAACTCACAACCCTGAGATCAGGACCTGAGCTGAGATCAAGAGTCAGACGCTTAACCAGCTGGGCCACCCAGGTGCCCCTGCGTTTGTCTTTTGGAGACTGGCCTACAAGTGGAATGATACAGAACGGAGCCTTCTCAGACAGGCTTCTCTCACTCGGCAATAATGCCTCCGCCATCCATCCAAGTTGTCATAAGGAGTAATAGCTGATGACTTTTTTTTTATTGCCAAGTAATGTTCCGTTGTATGCATGTACCACAGTTGGGTTTTCTTGTCTTGTTTTGTTGCCACTCACTTGTTGAAGGACGCTTGGGTTGTGTCTGGTTTTTGGTCATGAGGTCATGAGTGGAGTTGCTACGAACATTTGTGTACAGGCTTTGGTGGGAAACTGAGTTTCATTTTTCTAAAATTAACCCAGAAGTGAGATTGCTGGGTCATGTGGTAGGTGTGTTTAAGTTCAGAAGAGACTCCCTCATGTTTTCTGTGTATTCACTCCAACAATATATAAGAATTCTAGCTGTGCCTTATCCTTGACCAACATGGTATTGTATTCTTTTTGCTTATTGCAGCCATTCTAATAGGTATGAAGTGGTACCTCTTCATGCTCTTGTTTCTCTCTACTTTTGTTGAACACATTTCACTTGCCTATTTATATGCCTTCTGGACAATCTCAATGGGAAGAAGTCTGTTCAAGTCTTTTGCCCATTTTTAAGCAAGTTGTTTTCTTACTACTGAGTTTTGAGAGCTCTTTATATATTCAGAATGCAAGTTCTCCATTATTTGTAAACATTTTCTCCCGGTTGGGAGCCTGTCTTTTCTTTCACTTAGCAGTGTCTTCACAGACTGAAAGTCTTAAACTTTGATGAATCTCCATTTACCAATTTTTTTTATGGACTTTGTTTTTGGTATAATGTCTAAGAACTAATTCCACATCATGAAGAGCTTTCTCCTGTTTTTGTTTTTTTAAGATTTTATTTACTTATTTTTCAGAGAGAGAGAACACAAGCAGAGGGAGTGGCAGGCAGAGGGGGAAGCAGGCTCCCCCCGAGCAAGGAGCCCAATGCAGGACTCAATCCCAAGAAACTGGGATCATGACCTGAACTGAAGGCAGACGCCCAACCAACTGAGCCACCCACAAGTCCCTCTCCTATTCTTTTTCTTTTTTTCCTAAAGGTTATCATTTTAGTTCTTTTTTAGATTTTTTTTTTTAAGTAGGCTCCACACCCAGCGTGGAGCCCAGTGCACAGCTTGAACTCACAACCCTGAGATCAAGACCTGAGCTGAGATCCAGAGTCTGATGCTCAACCCGAGTCACCCAGGCACCCCTATCATTTTTGCTCTTACATTTAAGTCTAGAATGCACTTTTAAGTCTGGAATTACATTTAAGTCTAGGATGTTGTTGTAGGTAGTTAAGTTTTATATAATTAGTGAGGTCTAAGTCAAGGCTCAGATTTCTGCACGTCAATGTCTAATTGTTCTAACACCGTTTGTTAAAGAGATTTACCCTTTCCCCTTTGATTGCCTTTGAACCTGTCAAAAATCAGTTACGCAGATTTGTGTGTTTAGTTGCACACAACTCTGCTCCACTGATTTCTGTGTCTCTCCCTTCACCAGTATCTGTTCCTTTATACCGTCTTAAAATTAAGTAATGTGATTCCTCCAAGTTTATTCTTCCTCACACTTATTTTGACTATTCCAGTTCTTTTGCCTGTCCATGTAAATTTTCCAATCAGCTTTTCTATGTTAAAAAAATGTAATATGTATCTATCTACACACACACACACACACACACACACACAGGCATACCTTGGCGATACTGCAGGTTTGGTTCCAGACCACTGCAATAAAGGAATCACAATAAAGCAAGTCAAGTGAATTTTTTTGTTTCTTAGTGCATATACGAGTTATGTTTACACTGTACCATCGTCTATTAAATGTATAATAGCATTGTGTCTTAAAAAAATGTGCACGCCTTAATTAAATGTACAGAACTTTATTACTCAAAAATGCTAACCATCATCTGAGCTTTCAGGGAGTCATAATCACTGATCGCTGATCACTATAACAAATACAATAATTAAGAAGTTTGAAAGATTTGTGAGAATTAAGAAAACACAACACAAAGTGAGCAAATGCTATTGGAAAAATGGCACCAATAGAGTTCTTTGATGCAGGGTTGGCACAAAGCTTTAATTTGTTAAAAAAAAAATACAGTATCTGTGAAGTGTGATAAAGCTAAGCATGATAAAAAGTATGCCTGTATAGATTAACGTATCTCAATTTTTTCATCACCTTTTCCAAGGAAAAAATCAAATTCAACAATTATAATTAAATTAATGCTAAAGAATAAGATTTTGTTGGTTAGAGAAAGTTTTATTTCTTCCTTTCAAATCTATTTCCTTCATTTCTTTTTTTTTGTCCTACTGCACTGGCTAGGATGTCAAGTATGATGTGGAATAGGCATGCTGAGAGTGAACGTCCTGAACTTATTCCTGAATTTAGCAGCAAAGCCTCCAGTCTTTCATCATTCTGATGTTAGCTATAAATACCTTTGATCGGGTTGAAGGAGTTTACTCCTATTTCTAATTTGTTGACTTTTTTTCATGAATGATGTTGGATTGTGTCTAACACCTTTTTTGCATCAGCTGATATGAATATGTGATTTTTCTTTACAGATTACATTGATTTTCAAATACTGAATTAGCCTTGCATTCTTGATTTAAGTCCCATTTTTTCATAGTGTATTATGCTTTTTATAGATTGCTAGTATTTTGTTAATAATTTTTGCCTCACTGACCGTGAGGAATACTGGTTTTGTTGTATGGCCCAAAGTGTTCCCTTGTCTTCTGTTTTCTAAAGGAGACTGTATAGAATTGGTTTTTCCTTAAGTGTTTGGTAGAATTTGCCAGTGAAATCATCCAGGCCTGATGATTTCTTTTTAGAAGGTTTTAAACTATGAATTCAATTTCTTTAATAGCTATGGGACTACTTAGTTTTATCTATTTCATCTTGGGTGGATGGATTTTAGTAGTCTGTGGTTTATGAAGAATTGGTCTATTTCATCTAACAATGTTATTGAACTTATGTATATAGAGTTGTCAGTAGTATTCTTATAATTTTAATGTCTATAAAGCCTATAGTTATATTCCCTCTCTTCTGATGTTTTTAATGTTGTCGTCTCCTCCTCCTCCTCCTTTTTTTGTGTGTGTGTCAGTTTTGCTTCAGTTGAAAATATTTTCTATTTCCCTTGAAGCTTCTTCATTGCCTCGTGGATTATTTAGAAATATTTTGCTTAATTTCCAAATGTTTAGAGGTTTTCCTGTTACCTTTCTGTTACTGTGGTCTGAGAATATACTTAGTATATTTTTGGATCTTTTGTTAAAGTTCGTTTTATGACACAGAACATGGTCTATCTTGGTGAATGTTCCATGAACACTGGAAAGAATGACTATTATGCTGTTGTTGGTAGGATGGTCTATAAATGTCAATGAGATAGATATCCTTTTCATTTATGATATTATTCAGTTCCTCAATCTTGCTGATTTTTTATAATTCTATTGGTTCTGGAGATTCTATATTGCTGACATAAAATTATGTGTTAATAGTTTCAGTATCTAAAAATGTTATTTCATCTTTTCCTGGTGTTTTCTCTCTCTCTCTCTCTCTCTCTCTTTTGAAGATTTATTTATTCCAGAGAGACAGAGAGAACAAGCATGCAGGGGGAAGGGCAGAGGGAGAGAGAGAATCCTGAAGCATACTCCTCACTGAGTGCGGAGCCCAACACAGGGCTCAGTCCCAGGACCCTGAGATCACGACCTGAGCTGAAATCTAGAGTTGGTTGCCCAACCGACTAGACCACCCAGGCACCTCTGGTGTTCAAGGTTTCTAATGGGAAATCCACAGTCATTCAAACTGCTGTTCTCCTATAAGTAATGCGTCATTTTTCTCTAGTTGCTTCAGATTTTTTGCTTGTTTGTGTTTTAATCTTTTTTTCTCTCTGTGGGTCAAACTGGATAGTTTTTCCTTTTTTGAAGATCTATCTTCAAGTTATTGACTTCCTCTGTCATCGCCATTCTACTATTGAGGCCATCCAGTGACTTTTTGTTACTGTTTCTAAGTTTCCAAAATTTCCATTTGTTTCTCCTATTTTCCATTCTTCCCATTTGTTTCAAGAGTATTCACCCTTACCTCTTCTTTTTTTTTTAATTTTTAAAAAAGATTTTATTTGAGATAGAGAGAGCGATCATGAGTGGTGGGGAGAAGGGTAGAGGGAGAAGCAGACCACACTGAGCAGGGAGCCTGATGCAGGACTTGATCCCAGGACCCTGGGATCATGACACGAGCCAAAGGCAGACCCTTAACTGACTGAGTCACCCAGGCACCCTCACCCTTACATCTTGGGACATGATTATAATTGTTGCTTTCAAGTCTTTGTTTAAGGGTGCCTGGGTGGCTGTCAGTTAAGCATCTGCCCTCAGCTCAGTTCTTGATCTCAGGGTCCTTGGTTCCCTGCTGAGCAGTGGGCCTGCTTCTTCCCTCTCCCTCTGCCCTCCACCCCCCACCCCTACTGCTCATGCTCCCTTTCTCTCTCAAATGAATAAGTAAAATCTTTTAAAAAAGTCTTTGTTCAGTAATTCCAACATCTGTGTCCTTTAAGTGTTGGCATCTGTTATCTTCTCCTACAAGACTTGAAATATTTGTGGTTCTTCATATGCCAAGTAATTCTGGATTATACCCTGGACAATTAGAATGTCATAAGACTGTAGCTCTTACTTAAATCCTATACAGAATGTTGATATTTTGTTTTAGGAGACTCAGTTGGGTTTAGACAAGCTTGAGCAGCCTTCTGTGGGTTGTGGTTCCACTGTGAGTTCTGTTTTCAAAGACTTCCGGGTGGTATGTGGCTCCATCCTGAGTGTGCACTACCCAGTGGTCAGTCTGGGATCGCGGCAGCAGTCTACCCCACAGTTCAGCTGCAAAGTCTTTGGTCTGTTCTTAGGATCACATCCTCAGGTGTGCAGCCCAGCAGTGAGCCCAGGCCTTTATGATGTTTTCTGACATCCCTTTCCCAACATCCTCCCTCTCTAGGATTACCTCGGCACTTGCCATTTCCTAGAGTTCCCCTTTTCGGTCTTCTAATCAGAGACCTGGGGCTTAACTACCCCACTCTGCTGTGTCCTTCCTACCACTGCACCTCCACTTGGGACCAATCAGTGGGCAGAGAAAAATACTCAGTGGGGGCTGCTCCCACTCTCTGACTGCAGAGGGGGTTGCCCTCGCTCAGCATCTCAGGTACTGTGGGACCCTGCTGCCACCACCACCACAGGATTGCCAGGGGCCTGGGACACAAGAGAACCAAGAAACAAAAATTACAGAAATCCCCGACAGGGCATTTCCCCTCCTCTGAGTGTCAGCTCTCCCCTTTCCCATTGCCTGATCCAGCAGGAGAGGGCTTCTGGCCCTCTCTCACCCAGTGCCCACTTCTGCATTCCAGGCAGCCTCAAGTCCAGGCTGGACATACAGGAGGCAAAGGAGAGGCAAACCAACTGCGGACTGAACACTACTCTACAATCTGGTCTTCAACCCCAGCCTGCCCACTGCCTTTTACTTTCCAGTTCTCAGACAGCTGCTTCACTCACCCTGTCCAAGCTTTAACACCGGGCCACCTGCTCCAGGGTCTAGCGGTCCCCGTCTGGCTTCAGCCAGGCCGGCAGTAGCAGGGCTGCCTGTGTGCAGGAACTCCCCGCTGGAGCCTGTGATTCCTGATAACATGGCACACCATCCTCCAGGAGATGCTCTCCTGTCCAATCCTCCCCCCTGCCACTGTAAAGCGCAGGACTGGGGCAGAGCTAAGTCACCTGGCATCTGTGTGGGAGACGTGGGGCAGAGAGGAGGAGCCCAGAGAGGTGGGCCGCCTGCCTTCAGACTGCAGCAGAGTCAAATACTGCAGGCTCCGAGGGCCACGATTAGAGCGTATGGGGGCCCCATGAAGGTACAAAGTATGTGTGGCCTCAAGAAAGAAAACAGGTTACTAAACGCATTCCAAAGAAGGTAATCACTAGAAGAAAACTTAAAAATGTCCTGAATACAAATAAAAACAAGGCGACCAGAGCAAAACCTGTATGTTTCTGCACGCACGTATTCATATAGACACCAAGGAGCTGTAACATAGAATGGAGCAAGAGAATTGCCACCAAAGCCATCAGCAAAGAATGAGAAAGAGCTGTGTATAAGTATGTTAACAGAGGAGTGATCCCAGAACAGGTCTAAGGGAAAACAGCAAGATGCTCCCTTCTAGCTAAAAAGTTACTTTTTGTGTAGGAAGCAGAAAGGTAGGAATATATACAGATTTGCTTATACTTGCTAAAACAAACACTGAAAGGGTAAACCAAGAGCATAAAAATGACTACCTTTGGGGGAGGGACAAGAAAGGGGGGAGGGAACAGGGACTGAAGCCAGACTTGGAATACACTTTCTCATACCATCTGGCTTTGGAAATACAAAGGTCTGACAAATTCCATGTGGGGAAAAAAAAAGCAATGCCTAAAAATGAAAACAAATGGAATGAAAAGAACCCACCTGGGCAAGTTGGTGATAAAGGCACATTATGAAAACAATTATTTCTGTTGCCCTTAGAACACAGCATTCCAGGGGCACCTGGGTGGCACAGTCAGCTAACGTTGGACTCTGGATTTCGAGTCGGGTCATGATCGCCGGGTCCTGGCATCAAGCCCCGAGTCAGGCGCTGCCACACTCAGCGTGGAGTCTGCCTGGGATTCTCCCTCTCCCTCTGTCCCACCCCCTGCTCGTGCTCTCTCTCCTTCCAAGTAAAAAAAAAAAAAAAAGAACACAGTATTCCAGTTGCACACCTTTAATGGAACATGCCCTAAGGATAAATAGAACAGCAAAAAAACCTTAAACTTCTCTCACTATCCTATCTGCAGTTGTCCCGTGGGGATTCTCACTCTGCAGTGACTATGTGTGTTCATAGAATCCCGTACATGAATAGTTGGGATGGGATAAACGAAGAACAAATGTGGCAAGAACCAAGTGTACCAGAAAAGATATAAATTTAAAACTTCTAGCAGCTGGAAGTCCTGTAATGTTAAACCAGCATTGGAATGAATTTGGTATGAACTTTCCCTCTAAGAAAGTCCCAACGGGACTTTCCTAGCTTGTCCCTGCAGACACTCAGAAGCAAGGCCAGTCCCATAGCAGTGAGCATACACGGCAGCTGTGTCTTTGGACAACGTTCTTTATGACAAGCAACCCGGCTTCCTGAAGGAGTGATGGCTACAGGTCTGTGACAGGAGAGGCGCCAGAGAAGAAAGCACATCCTGCTGGACCAAAAGGTACCAAAGGCTGACCTGTGCTGTCGAAAGGACAGGGAGCCAATGGGAAGGACTCCAGTGACCTGGACAGGATAATCTGAATACAAAAAGTAAGATACGCAACTGACACAGGAGTCCACAATGATATTGAGGGGGAAAAAAAGGACCTTCCTTCACCATCCCCCACCCCTCCCCCGCCACAAACCAACGAACCCCGATGACTCACTGGTTAACATCTGCAGTAAGCTAGGACTCTTCTCTGAAAATTGGCAATTGAAAAAAAAAGAGAAGCACTGAACTTTCATGTACTTCAAGGTAACAAAAGAGTCCTGGTTGATGATGGAAAGTTCTCTGTGGAGAACTACAGATAATCAATATGGAAAGGAAGTCAGAACAGAACCAGTCTCCTCAGGACCCTGAAGATAATGGGCACTATGCCTACAGGTATGCTACGGATGAAAGACCAAGGTCAGGAACTCCATCAGGCTTCATTAAGCCCTGATACACATTTACTCCCCTCTCTGTAACGCAGGCTTGGAAAAACCACGCCCACCCTCCCTTTCTCACTGTCCCCTGCCTGTGGGTTTCTAGGCCACTGTCTGGAGGCTGGCCCTGCAGGTGGTGGGAAGATTCTCTTTCCTGTGCTCGGAGTGCTACGGATCCCTCCATAGTAAACGGGAACACGGATAGAGAGGATACCGAGAAAGGAATCCAGCAATGCAAGTGCAGTTTTAACAAGCCCAAGTGAGACCTGAACCAGACTGTCAGGACAGGAGAGTCGCCTGTGCTGGCATTTTTTTTCTTTCTGATGCCACTGGCACAAATGCAGCAGCTGTCGACACCTGAGACCTAGCCTGCTGGAGGAGGAAATACAAAGGAAGCCAACTTCCTCGACTGCATGAGCAATGAGTCATGACAAAGCTGAGTGTTAAGAGGGCTGGCTGCCAGGGCCCCCAGATGTCCCAAAGTCAACACAGGTGTAACTACCCGACAAAGCAACTAATCTGGAACTAATAATCAAGAAAAGGGTGTGTTCACCGCGCTGGCCAACTCACCAGGTCGCTGCTGACCAGGAAAGCTGAAAGGTCCACCAGGACCCACGTGGGGATCATAAAGAAGACAGCGTGGCAGCCCAAGATGTTCAGGAGCCGGAGATGGTGGATCCGAGAATCTCTCAATACCTAAAGAGAGAAAAAGCTTTTTAAAGGCCAACTGAAATGCTAAGTAGCAAGAAGGGCTCCAGTTGCCCAGGTCCCAAACACAGTGACTGTACCTTAGCCCTGACATCTGACCCTGACTACCAAACCTACAGGTACACCTGCAATGAGACAAAAATGCCCCAAACAAATAAGGACTGAGAAATGAAAAAAACCAGCAACATTCAGTCCTGGTGAAGCTGCAGTGAAATAGGCACTCTAAATCCTGCTGTTTTATGTCTAAATTGGCATACAGCTGTTCCAGAATACAACCAGGCAATGGGTATCAGGAGCCATAAGTATCTCATACATTCTGACCCAGGAACGGTAAGCCTATGTAAGGAAATAACTTGACAGACAGGAAAACGTTATCCACAGAGATGTTTGTTACTGCGTTACTTTTTTTTTTTTTTTTAGAGAGTTCATTTATTTGAGGGAGGGAGTGAGAGAGAGAAAAGGAGCAGGGGGAGGGGCAGAGGGAGAAGCAGACTCCCTGCTGAGCAGGGAGCCCAGATGTGGGGATCCATCCATCCTAGGAACCTGGGACCGTGACCTGAGCTGAAGGTGGACGCTTCACCCATTGAGTCACCCAGGCGCCCCCTGTTACTGCATTACGTATGATGAAGAGTTGGAAATAGCCTGCATTGCAGTCGGGGAACTGACTGCAGTAACTGTGGTGTCAGAAAAGAGTGTATTACAGGATGTAGAGCAATATTTTTTAATGATATAGGAGAATATTATAAATAGTAAATGAACAAAGCAAAATTTCGAAATGTATCTATAATGTTACAAGTCTAAACACTGTGCAGAAAAGACTCCTAGTATTAATAGTTCTCTTTAGGGGACACTACTGTGACTTTATTCAGTGTGGGACCGGCCGGGGAGGGGACAGGTCTCTACTGGTAACTCATCTCCCGCACCCACTACGGTGCCTGACACACAGTAAGATGCTCAGTAAGTTTTCTGATTTTGGGGGGGAGCGGGGGGCCTTTCTCTATTTTTTCACACTGAGCATATGCTGATTTTATAAGAGGAAACAAACTCTTGAGAGGAAAAAGAAAAAAAAGAAACAACAAGCACAAAACCAGTAGAAGGGCACCAGGATTTTTTTCTTGTTCTAACACCACAGAAATCCCTACTGACCACTCTTTCACTGGTGCCTCTCCCCCAGTCATGAGACATCTCCCAGATGGTGCCCAAGTACCTTTTTGGAGAAAATATTCTGAAGCGAGAAGCACAGTGTGGCAGCGAGGGCACTGATGAGCCCCCACATGTCGAAGGACAACTCGGTGACGGTGGCCAGCAGGACGCCGCTGATGATGGGAATGAGTGACAGGTACACCTGCAGGAAGAGGGCAGGAGGGGCTGACGGCGGGAGCTGAGCCAGGCTGCCCGACACGGATGCCTGGAGGAAAGCCTGAACTGCTCTCCCCTCTCTCGGCAAAGGGACCCCAATTACCCCCTGGTCAACAGTGTCAGCTGTGATAGTGATGCTGGAGGGGCAGATGGGGCAGAGTCCCTGGGGGCAGGGCCGTGTCACTGTGTGCAGCCCCACTCCCTTCACCGTCACTTCCACTAAGAGCCCCAGCTCAGGGTCACAGACGGGGGCCTGGCCCTGACAGCTCTCTCCAGCTGCCGTCACCAACACACTAAGGTCTAAGACCCCGATCCTCCGAGAGGCTGGCCAGGTCTCTTCCAACATGCAATCACCCTTGGCTGGGGCGCTCCCTCTATGCCTTTTCTGGCTAGAGACCTCCATTCCCCCAGGTCTCAGTTCACAGACCAGGAGAACTTCCACCTGCCCTGCAATACCCCATCAGGTCCCTGTGCTGCGAGTTCTGGGCCGGTGTTCTCCACCCACTAAAAGGGCCCGTCTGCATCCCCGTGCTCTTACATGGCAGGTCCTTGTTCACCGCTCTGGCCTAGGGCCCAGCACATAGCAGGCACCCAGTAAGCTCTGGCTGAATGAAGAGTCAGTGCTGTGACAGGAGGCTTACTAGAAGATCCAGGCTTTCCAAGGCCTAGTGTATGCGATGGTTCCTGAGCTCGGGTGGCTAAATGGCTCCAAACTTCTAGAGAAATAGTATCCATTTTTGACATCTAGCTTTTCTGACTCCCCAGCTCACCCTCCTCCTACAAAGGACACTTTAAAGCACTGCAGAAATTTTAGGAGGGGTTGGTGAGGGCTTCTCATCCATCGCTGGAGGAGAGAGCAAGGGCTCTGCACTGGGGAGGGGGGGCTGTTGCTCAATTCTAGCTCTCCCACTACTAACTGTGGGCCTCAGGCACTTGACTCACCCTTTTCCGTCCCATTTCTTCAGCTGAGATCAAGAATGACAATTATCTACCTTATCTGTCTCGTAGGGGTGGGTCCACACATACCCTATCTTTATCACTAGCCCTTGCCTAGGCCATTCCTCTGTCCCTCCTCACTGTGTCAGGTGCCGGCTCCTTGCCCAAGCTGGGTACAATGTCCCGTACAACAGGGAAACCCGATAAACACGATGGGATTATTGAGTGATGAAGCTGCACACCTCCCGGGCAACTCTGACCCAGGGAGACCAGTCACACCCGACATCACCCTGAGGGTGGGCTACAGAGCACACCCAGGTCTTGCGGAGAAAAAAGGCTGAAACAAAAAATCAGCCAGGGGTGGCCCAATTTCCATAAGCCGATCCAGGGCACTGCCACTCTGGGTTACATAAAATACAGGATGCCAGAAACCAACCACGTAGAAAAGAAGCGCTCTGTCCAGCATGAAATGGATTCCAGCTGGGACAACAGGAGTCCCACTTCCACTTAAGGACACGGAGCAAGGCTGTCTCTGGCTGAAGCCGCAGCTTCTCTCACCCGAAGGCAGGAAATACCCTGGCTTGGCATCTTGAACAGACTCTGGATTGTGCCCAAAGCATCTTCCTTATGCAGTCCTAGCCTCTGCGTGTTGCTTTCACTTCCATTCCCAGACACTCATAATTCCTGGTGGTTTTTATTTCGAAGGCTTTGCTGGATTTTGCCAAAATCAGACTGTTTTGACTGGGAACCTCACTTCTGACCCCAAAAGTCCCCAATGTGACCACTGTCACTCGCAAAGAAGCGAAACTTTGTCAGAGTTCCAGCAAGGCGTCAGATGTTCTATCCCTAGTGCCCCTGGAGGGGCACGTGGTGTCTGGCCATGATGGGACCCCCGCCTACCAGCAACCACACGTAGGGAATCCAAGCACGAAGGAAAGTCGGACCTGAGAGGGACAGGAGCGTCCCTGAGACCACAAAGCAGAAGCAACTCAGGGACACACACCACTGCCTCCGAAGCGATTACAGAACATTAGCAGCAAAAGGCCACCAGAAGCCTCTAAGCTGACTTCCTGATTTGAGAGGAAGCCAAGAGCCTGGACCACGTCACCAGCTGGGTACCAGCCAGGAAGCCCTTCGGGCCCCCACCTGCCCAGAACCGTCCTGGGTTACCTTGGTGCTCTGCTTCTCCTTCATGATGATCCGGGACAGGAGAACCACCCAGATGGGCATGGTGGCCTTGACTGCAAAGAGAGGCAAGGGGCTCTCAGGGAGCCGCCCCAGTCCCAGAACCCACCCTGGGACCCTGTCCCAACTCCAGCAGTGCGAGGGGAGGGCTTGGGAGCCCCTTCCATCCTCCTCAGCCCTTCTTCTGTGGGGCTTCCCGCCAACCCGGCAGTTGCGATTCGCCCTGCTCAGCTCTCAGCTCTCCTCTCCGCCACTTCCCTCCCCAAAACCCTTGTGCGGGTCCCTCCCCGGCTAAAAGCCTTGTTGGCCCCTAGCGCCTTCCAGACAGTTGACTTCTCGGACCGTCGGGCGGAAACCCGGCCCGCGCACTGCCATCTAAGCGCCGAAACCCCGGGTGGCGCGTCCCGGCCGCCGCCCCCCAGGCCGTCCGCGGCACCCACCAGTGTGCGCGTAGGACACCGGCACCTTCCAGATGCTGACGTGCGCTGACACGGACGCGAAGTACTTGCCGAAGGCGAGCGGCAGCACGTAGCGCGGGTAGAAGCGCGGCGGCAGCAGCGGGCCGGGAGACGGATGCGGGCCGGGCCCGGGGCCCGAGACGGGCGGCGCGGGGGGCACGCGCCAGGCGCGCAGCAGCGGCGGGAGCCCCG
>LNAC01000008.1:9672765-9753361 GCA_002007465.1 Ailurus styani | reverse complement strand
CTCCCCATTGGTCGCCGCTGCCCCGCGTCACCGCCCCGCGCCGGCCGACGCGCTCGGCACCACGTAGCGGGCGCAGGCCCCGCCCCCCGATGAGCTTCCGGCCGGGGCGGTGCCTATCGCGGAAGCGGAAGGTGGGCCTGCCTAGCGGTTTCTGCCCCGCGGTGGGCTGGCACGGCGGACCGCGGAGCCGCGGCTCGAGTTGAATGGGCAGGCGTGCAAAGACCCTATCCCGTCGGCGTCTGTGAGCGGGCCATCGAGCTCGGAGGTCAAAACTCGATTCCCATGCTACATCGGCGCCCTCCAACCAGATTCCTGATGGGCGGGCGACGGCGGACACCCAAGGATAAAAGATCAGACCTTTCCGGAAAAGAAACCAAGTTGTGAAAAGCTTTCCACAGCCTAATTTTTTTTCTGCAGAAACACGGGAGCGACTTCCATGGCCGGACTTCCCAGCAGAAGGGCTACCCCGGGGCGCCTGGTCTCTGGGCGCTCGTCCTGGGAACCACAGCGACGTGTGCTGTGCGGTAGGTATGACCATCTCCATTTTACAGACGGACAGACCGAAGCCCGGGGAAGGGAGGCGACTTGGTTTAGGTCTGGGTCCCCTGGCCAGTTCCGGAGTCGTGGCCATGGTAGCCTACTGCCGCACCTGCTTCCGGGGCTCTAGCGGGTGGGAGAGGTGCCGGCCGACTGCATGCCCAAGGCCAGTCCGGATAGAGCAGCCCCAGACGCCAGCGGAGGACAAGAAGATGGTTTCAGCAAGATGGCTTTATACAAAAGGACTTTGATTTGTTCCAAAAAATCATGTATTTGGCGGGGGGGGGGAAGGGAGGGTTAAGATGCCCTTTTACAATGTTTTTATTTGGGAAATTAGAAAGTGGCAACCCACAGATTTCCAAAATGTGGGAGGGAAATCTTAGCTTAACTTTGTGTTCTAAAAATCAGACAGTATCTTTATCCTGGGACTTAATGGATACTCAGACACAGAAGTGGTTCTGCAGGTGGGGGCAGGGACCTGTCCTAAAGCCCAGGTCTGAGTAAAGGAGATGCTCATAAGATGCCAGCCTGTACCCTAGTTATCTTCCAGCTGTGCTTACGACCCTTTGTCACAGAGGAAGTCACTTCCTGGGACACCCACGCCGTAGCAGGGCTGGCCCACATTACAGGCACAGTGGACTTAGGAAAGTAGTTACTCCATAGCACAAAAGGTTCTACTGATGTGCTCCGTTCCCCGCCCTCCCCCTTTTTATGGCTTAAACTCTGATCCTTTAACTTACCTCACAGCTCTGGGGCAAGCACTTTCATCTTCCAGAGACGTGTACAGGAGTGAAGTGATAATGTTAGAGCCATACAGCACATAGATGGTAGATCCAAAATTCAGCTTCAGCCTGTCCTCAAAGCCACTTCATCCACTGCCCTTATTTTAGGGTGGGTGTGTCTTGCACCAAGGCCATGTCAGAAATCCCTGCTGCTTCTAAAATTGTGGTTCTGGATTGATTCAGTGTCCCTGGACCCTCTGGTTCGCCCTATGGGACTATCTCTTTTTTTTTTTTTTTTTTTTTAAAGATTTGTCAGAGAGCAAGTGCGAGCGTGCAGAAGCAGGGGGTGTGCCAGGCAGAGGGAGAAGCAGACTCAGGGCTTGTGACCCGAGCTGAAGAAGGCAGATGCTTAACCGACTGAGCCACCCAGGTGTCCTGGGACTGTCCCTCTTATGGGACAGCTGCTTCCTCATCTGTGCAATGAAGTAGGTACATCCAACATGACCTATTCTGGACTGAAAATTTTTGAAAACCAAAGCCTTAGCTTATGGTTTCAGGGATGAGGGAGAAGGAAATATTATCACTTTCATAGTCAAGGCAGAAAAGTTATTTTTAAAAAATAGCACCTGCCAGATACTAAGACAGCTCCAGGCCTGCATGGGGGGAGCTAGCAGTCTGGGGCCAGAGCCAAGGGGTGCACTGCCAGACATGGTTCTGGGCCATGCCCTGTAAGAGCTAGATATTTTGTGGGGTAAAACAAGGTTACCGAGACCTAGGACATGGAACCTCTTTGGAGGGCTTCTCTCTCTGGAGCAGGTGACCCCGGAGGTGGGAGAGGCAACATGGCCCTGAATGAATGAAAGGCAGGTGGAGGTCAGTTTTCATGCAGAACACTAATAGGCTAGCTTGGCCACTCTGCCCTGCCCACCTCCCTGCAGTCTGACAATGGAGCCCAAACCTCGGACACAAAAGGCTGAGTTGACTGTAAAGGACCAAATTAGTAACGATTCTGAGACTGGTTTGTGCAAATGGTTTTTTTTTTTATTTCCACATTTATATCACAAGGTGTCCACTTACTGGACCAAATAGCAAAGTTGCTCCCTTCTGTGTCCTGAGAACACAGAAGTCTAGGTACTGTACATTCACTAAGGCTCCTTGTTTTTGCAAATCGCGTTTATGACAAATAACCATAAGGCAAACGAATCTAAAGGAATGGTTATGAGTGTTTCCAGCGTACAGACAGGTCTCCTCTTGCCCAACAATACAGCTTACACACCAGTAGCACCCGCGGTTACTTTTGTGTTTTTTGGGAAGGGACTCTAGAAAGGTGATATTTTCAAGATATGCGCAGGAAGGGGTAAGAAACGGAAAAGGGAGGAAGAGGAAAATTATTTGGCTGGTGGTCAGATGGAAGAGGGGGATAAAATAAACTCCTAGAAAACTTAGATTTTTGCAGCATTTTTTTCAAAACTGGGTTTAAACTGAAACCAGATGAAAATGTGTGGATGCCCACGGAGTGTAGGTCGTACTGGCTGGCCGGCTGGCCCACCTGCTGCCAGCAGCTCGCTGCAGCAGAGAAGCTTCTGGTGTCAGAACTGAAGGACTGGCCAGGTGGGGTGCAAACAGAGGCCACCATGTAGGTACACCTACTGCCTGAGACACTCAGGGCCAAATTTAAAAAAGGAAAATGCAAATAGATGAGATGCGTGCTTCTGTTGCTGTGTTTAAAGATAACCTCTCCCCCCAGGTTTTCTGTGCCTGCCTGCAACTGAGGTCCCAGCTCACGGGTGCTGGAAGGTGTCCGCACCTCTTCCGGGGTGGGGAACGAACGCTTTTTTATAGCTGGTTTGCTATAGAGTTCTGAACTCACTTTGCCGGCCTTCCTTCCACACGGTCCTTCCTTTGCAATTTTGTTAGTAAACTGGTAGCAGCATTTCACAAAAGAAGGAGAATTTTGAGGGAAGAGCACGGAGAGACCTCGAGACTCCCGCCCCCTCCCTCCTGCCCCGGACCGGACTCCCCAGATTCCCAACCGCCGGAGGCAGCCAAGCCCCTCTGCCCGCCTGCCATGCTAACTGCAAGGTGGGAATACACTTAGAGGCCGACAGGCAGGTCAGTCCAAGCAGACATAAGGCAGAATGTTCAACCGCCCGTCGTCGCCGTGCGGGTCGAGCGATATGCACTGCGTCCAGTCATACCAGTTACCCTGTGTGTCCTGACACCCGTTCACCCCTGGCCACTGGTGGGCCTGGATTCTGTCCAGATCATCCTGCGTGACCTCGCGGTTCAGCCCTGGGAGGTCCGTGGGCGCGCTGTGAGGCACCAGCACGTGTGGCTTCCGGGCCCCCCGCCGGGTGCTCTCCTCCTGCTTCAGGTACTCAGACATGAAGTGGTGAGCCCCTGGGGTCTGTGCGCCTGACGACGAGAGCAGGCTGCTCTGCCGGCTCAGGTAGGACTGGATGATCTCATTGCGCGACAGCTCCTTCCAGTTCGTCTGTTCAAAAGGGCTCTGGACGCTGGCCTTGGCCTCGGGTTTGTCCAGCTCTGTCCTGGGCTGCTCTGTGTGCACAGGGCTATCCGCCCGCACTGGCTCTTTCTGGGTCAGAGGTTTGATCTGTCTGGTCATGGGGTCAAAAGTGAGTTTCCGCTCTTTTAACCGGACAGGCTTGACACCCGCCTCAGCCACCTGCCCATCCAAGTTCACCGTGTAGTCACGAGGCCGGTACCTCTTCTTCTTTTTGCTGTCCGAGCCACCAGACGAGGCAGCATCGCTGTCCGCCTTGGACGAGTCCGGGGAAAAGCCTGCCCGGGGAAGGAGGGGCTCGGCTGGGGGCAGCCCCACCTTGCACCCCTGCCCTGCCAGCCGCTGGTGGCCCTCAGGCTGCTCCAGCCAGCGCACCGGGCTCTCTGCACTGGGCAGCAGCTCGAGCCGCCTCACAGGGGGTGTGGACGGCTGGGCCAGTGGAAGCGGTGATGGCACCTGTGTGGCATCAAGCGCCTGGGGCCGTGGAGAGGGGCTGGGCAGGGAGCCCTTGGGTGTGTACGGGCTCCGCTGCCGGGCAAAGGAGCCCTCGTGCCGTGAGTTCCGGGGACTGAAAGAGCAGCGAGGTGGCCCCTTGGGATGGGGAGGGCCCGGAGGCTCGTCCACCCGGTCCAGCTGCTGCAGCACCGCAGCCCTCGTCTGCAAGCAGGGGCCCGGGGGCTTGCCCAGGCCCGGGGAGCCGGTGTGCGGCCGCACGGCATGGACGGGAATCTTGCCGCTGTGCTTGTCGCTCTCGCCGTGCTCCGGGCGGCCGCCCTCGGGGCCTGCGTGCTCGCTGCTGTCCAGGACACCAGGGAAGCTCTCGGGGCTCCCGCCGATCCCGTTCGTGGGGAGGGGGGATGAGTTAGGTACCAGAGAGTCATGGGTGGCTTTGGAGGCCTTGGGAGGTGGCCCGGGGTGGCCGAGGTCACGCTGATCTCCCCGGCGCTTGCGGCTGCCCAGCCTGTCCAGCCGCTGCCCAGGTAGCCTCTGGATGTCGTTGCGGTTCTTCAGGTCGTGGATGCTCTTAGGTGCACCGGCCGCCCCCGCCTCCGGCCGGCAGTTGTGAGCACCCCCGTTGGCAGAGCCGGTGCTGCCCGCCAGCCCCCGCAGCGCCGCCTCATTCTGGTGCACGGGCTCGATGAGCTTCTGCCAGCTCCGCAGCAGCTTCTTGGCACGCTTGGCGAGCTCTTCGTTCTTCGTTTTCTTGCGGACGTCGTTGATGAGCTTCCCAAGTCGAGTTTCCTACAACCAGAGAGAGACGATGACATGCTTTTGGGACAGGAAGTACCCCCATGGAAAGGGAGCTGAGGGCCCTGGTCTTTGGATTAATCCCACTGCCCCTCAAACCCCAGAGTTCCTGGATAACAAAACCCATGGTGATTTGGGGTCCTTTGTGACCTCTAACTTCTCAATTCTAGTCCTCAAACTTCAGGGTCCCAGGGCCACAGGTGCCATCTTCAGAAGCACTGTCCTACAGGCTCCTGGCACCTGGAGGCTGTGGACCATCAAGGCCAGTACAAGGACACTTTGCCAGGAAAGCTCTCTGGGTGAGAGCACAGTATGACAAAGGCAACAGCAAACGGAGACCCTGAGCCAGCATCACTCACTGGAGCCCCCCCCCCGCCCCCTCCAGCCAGGCATGCCTCTCAGCCCTGGAACTAAAGCCATCCAATTCCTGCAGTACCCATAGGAAGATGTTGCTTTTGGCCCAGCCTGGGCCAGGAGGGTATGTACACCCCTCACTCAGCACTACTAAGTCCTCACCTGGCCAGTGAGAGCAAAGGCTCCAAGAAGCCAGGAAGGACTCAGGTTGGGGAAGCCCAGGCCCTGCCCACCCTGCTCTTCCGAATGTTGGGTCCTGGGGACACTCACCTCCAGTGCCTCTTTGGTAATGGGGTATTTCTCCAGGCTGGAGATGACTTCCAGCACCGCCACCATGTTCCGGATCTGCGAAACAAGAGCCCCTTGTCAGATCTCTGCCCTTCTCTCCCTGTTCCAGCCCACTCTGCCTCTCCCTCCCCAGGAGCCAGTGGAGCCCGTGACATCCAAGTTCTCACGCCATGCTGTCTCCTACCTGCTTCTGAAGCCAACAAGGCACCCAGTGCTCACCCTCCTGTCTGCCTCCTTTAGTGCACAGGATGCAGTGGACCACGAGCCCATCCACGGCCATGCCCACCTGCCCAAGTGGTTGTCACGTGGCTGAAATCCATGAAGTTTGTGTATAAGATCTGCTCCTGAGCCAGGTGAGGCGTTCTACTCTAGCATCTCGTGGGGGGCAAGGTGCTGAAGGATTTACCAAATAAAACACACCAAGCTTAAAAGATCAATAAAGGCGTATCTCCTTTTGTTGTTCTTAGCTTTACTACACTTCACAGATACTGTGTTTTTTTTTTTCGTTGAAGGTCTGTGGCAGCCCTCCATCGAGCAAGTCTAGTGATGCCATTTTTCCAACAGCATTTGCTCACCTTGTGTCCGTCTGTGTCACATTTTCATAATTCTCATAATATTGCAAACTATTATTATATTTGTTATGGTGATCTGTGATCAGTGATTCTTGATGTTACTACTGTGATTGTTTTGGGGTGCCACAAACTGTACCCTTATAAGATGGCAAACTTCACTGACACTGTGTGTGTTCTGACTGCTCCACTACCCAGCCATTCCCGTCTCTCTCCTCTCCTTGGGCCTCCCTGTTCCCTGAGACACAAGAGTGGTGAAAATCGGCCAAATGATAACCCTACAATGGCCTCTACATGTTCAACTGGAAGGGAGAGTCACACATTTCACTTTAAATCAAAAGCTAGAAATGATTACACTTAGAAAGGCATGCCCAAAACCAAGATACGCCAAAAGCTACGCCTCTTGTGCCAAACACTTAACCAAGCTGTGAAGGCAAAGAAAGTTCCTGAAGGAAATTAAAGTGCTAATCTAGTGAACAAACATGGGTGATAAGAAAGAGAAACCACCTTATTGCTGATATGGACTCAGTTTGAGTGGTCTGGAGAGAAGATCAAACCACCACGTTCCTTTAATCCAAAGCCTAGTCCAGAGCAAGGCCCTAACTCTCTTCAATTCTGTGAAGGCTCAGAGAGGTGGGAAGTTGCAGAAGCAAAATCTGAGGCCAGCGGAGGTTGGCTTATGAGGTTTAAGGAAAGAAACCAACTTCATAACCTAAAAGTGCAAGTGAAACAGCAGGTGATGATGTAGAAGTCGCAGCAAGGGATCCAGAAGAGGTAGCTGAGATAATTCATGAACGTGGCTATGCTACACAACAGATTTTCAATGTCCGCCAAACAGCCTCCTATTGGAAGAAGATGCCATCCAGGACTTTCCTAGCTAGAGACAAGTCAATGCCTGGCTTCAAAGCTTCAAAAGACAGGCTGACTCTCTTGTTGGGGGCTAGTGCAGCTGGGTAACTAAGTTGGAGCCAAGCTTATTTACCATTTGGAAAATCCTAGGGCCCTTAAAGAATTATGCTAAATCGACTGCCTGTGCTCTAGAAATGGAACAACAAAGCCTGGTGACAGCACATGAGTTTGCAACATGGTTTACAGACTATTTTAAGCCTACTGTTGAGACTGCTCAGGAAAAAAGATTCCTTTCAAAGTATTACTGCTCATTGACAATGTACATGGTCACCCAAGAGCTCTGATGGCATGTGCCATGAGATTTATGTTGTTTTCATGCCTGCTGACACAACATCCATTCTGCAGCCCATGGACCAAGGAGGCATTTCAACTTTCAAGTCTGATTATTTAAGAAGTACACTTTGTAAGGCTACAGCTGCCATAGATAGTGATTCCTCTGACACATCTGGGCAGAGTAGACTGAAAACCTTCTGGAAAGGGTTTACCATTCTAGACACCATTGGGAAGAGGTCAAAATACCAACACGAACAGGAGTTTGGAAGAAGTGGATTCCAACCCTTATGGATGACTTGGAGGGTTCAGGATGTTGGTGGAGGAAGTAACCGCAGGTGTGATGGAAACAGCCAAAGAGTTGGACTCGGAAGGGGAGTCTGAGGATGGGACCGAATTGCTCCAGTCTCAGGCTAAAACTTGGACACATGCGGAGTTGCTTCTAACGGTTGAGCACAGAGCCTGGTTTCTTGAGCTGGAATCTACTCCTGGCGAAAATGCTGTGAAGACTGTTGAAATGACCACAAAGGACTTAAAGTATCATATAAACTGAGCTGATAAAGCAGCAGCATCGGAGAGGACTGACTCCAACTTTGAAACAAGTTCTACCGTGTGTCAAATGCTATCAAACAGCATCGCATTGACACAGAGAAATCGTCCGTGAAA
Organism: Ailurus styani; assembly: GCA_002007465.1. NCBI lineage: Eukaryota > Metazoa > Chordata > Mammalia > Carnivora > Ailuridae > Ailurus > Ailurus styani. The sequence goes on along the minus strand of LNAC01000008.1, from coordinate 9,745,274 downwards.
GGCAGAGCCAATCGATGCGGCAAACTTCCCTGTTGTCTTATTTTAAGAAACCGCCACAGCCACCTCAGCCGTCAGCGGCCACCACCCTGATCGCTCAGGAGCCATTACGACGGAGGCAGGACCCGCCACCAGCAAAAGATTGTAATTTGCTGAAAAATGAGATGATGGTAGCATTTTTTTAGTAATGAAATTTTTTTTTGGGGGGGGCTTGTTTTAGAGAGCAGGGGAGGGAGAAGGAGAGAGAGTCTTGAGCAGGCTCCATGCCCAGTGTGGAGCCCAATGCGGGACTCAATCTCACGATCCTGAGACCATCACCTGGGTTGAAATCAAGAGTCAGACGTTAACTATGTCACCCAGGTGCCCCAGTAATAAAGTGTTTTTAATTAAGGCATATACATTGGGTTTTTAGATATAATACTATTGTACATTTAACAGAGTACACTATAGTGAAAACACCACTCTCATATGCACTGGGAAACCAAAAACTTCATTTGCCTCGGTTTATTGTGATAGCTGGTGGTCTGGAACCCAACCCGCAGTATCTCTGAGGAATGCCTGCACGCAGAAATCCAATCAATTTGGCTACATTAAAAGACTCTTTATATAAGTTTATCCCAAGACACCAAAACGTGACAAAGTGGGAGAAGACGGATGCCTCACGGCTGCAAGGATCTGTATGTATCGGGAACACAGAAACCCTGGGCCAGCACACAAGAACAGGCACCAGGTGAAAGAGGAGGCGGCAGCCCCTGTGCTCAGCTCTTGCAGGCATGGAAACAGCCAAGGGACCCAGAAGGACAGAATGCAGGAATGCAGACAGAAGCCAGGAGAGGCCACCCCGCAGACATGGCCACCAACCGGCAGAAGTGGCATCTGAGAGTACCAGGGAGTTCTGGGTCCCACCAAGTCTAGGGAGCCATGGCCTTCGTCTGGTAGTCTCATGTGTGCACACCTGCTGACCAAGCCATTCCAGCCCTTGTCTGCTGCTCGCTGTAGGCCAGGCCCTGCTCTCATACCATGTGTTTCCATGTGGCACTACTCTGTGGAATCGCATTATTGATCACATTTTACAAAGAGTAGACGGCACACAAAGGTGCAGTCAAATGTTATCGTGACACCAGTGTCTTCCAAGAGTCAAAGGAGCAGAACAAAAATTCAAGAGTAACAGAAATGAGCCAACTGTAGCCTCAGTACACCAACAAGACAAAGCTCAGACCACGGGGAGTGGAGTCATAGGAAACACACAGTGCATGACTCCATTTACACCAAACATCAGAGCATACTCAAAAATTAGTTTAAAGTCAGTCACAGACTTGGCCCCTGGCCAATCACAGGCCTAAATATGAAAGCAAAAACTCAGTCTTTTAGAAGACCCAGGAGTGTCTCTGCAACCCTGGGGTAGACGAAGATTTCTCAGAACCCCCAAAGCAGTAACTGCCCCAAAAAATACTGACAAACTAGGCTTCATCAAGATTAAGAAGTTCTGCTTACTACAAGAAGCAGACCTCAGCCTGGGAGCACGTGCTGACAAAGCACGCCCAGCGAGGGGCTCGGCTCCAGCAGAGATAGAGCTCCTGTGGTTCAACACCCTAGCAGCTGCAGGTTTCGGGGGGCTGGTGAGACAGGAGCCCGCGCCCTGAGGAAGCCCCGCACCCAAGATCACAGGGTGAGCACATCACATGCCCACACACACTAGAACGGAGTTATGCAGGCACGCGAAAGGGCACAAGGAAAGGTACACCTCCCACCCAGCCACTGCAGTGTTTCCCTGTATCTTTCCCCAAAATAGTCCTTGCTTACAGAAGCTTGTGTATATACATACTTATCACCCATTAAAAAAAAAAACAAGCAAAACATGATTCTGTGCCTTACTTTTTCTCACTAACATCAGAAACCTCCAACACCAGAGACCTCCTCCCTTTGCTCTTCCTTCCAGGCTGGGGTCGGGGCGGGGGTGGGGGGCACCACCGGACCAGTGCTGTGTCCCTCCTTTTCCACTTACTGTTACAAACAAGGCTGTAACCTCCACCTTTACTAGAGGCGATTTGGGCCAACACACACGAGCTGCTGGAGGGGCTGCTGGCACCATGGCCATGAATGATGGTAATGAGCCGCCAGGAGGCTGCTCCCATTCCATGCCCACTGCAGGAGAGGAAGGTGGGCAAGCCTGTTTCCCACATCCTTGCCAGCACTGTGATGTACTGGTTTCCTCTGCTGCCAAAATGATCACACAGGATCACAAACTGAGTGGCTTAAACAACCTGCGTGTACATATCATGTCAAGTTCTGGAGGGCAGGGGTGTGGTTCGGGTCCTCCGAGGCTGAGATCCAGGTGTAGGCACGCTGCCCTCCTTTCGGGAAGCTCTCGAGGGCAGTTTCCTATTCCTTCAGGTGTTGACAGAATTACTCCTCCTTGCTCTACTGAGGGCCCCCTTTTCCTGCTGGCTGGCTGTCATCTGAAGGTCATTTCTAGCTTCTGGAGGGCGCTGCATTCCCCAGCTCTTGGCACCTCAGTTCACCTCCCAAGCCAGCAACAGGGCCAAGTCCTCACACTGCATCTCTCTGACCCGGTCAGGAAGGGGTCTCCACTTCTAAAGATCTGATGAGGCTAGGCCCACCTGCATAATCCAGGGCTGCGCCTTTAGTCACATGTGCACCGTCCTTCTGCCACGTAAGGTACCACATGCCCAGGTTCCGGGGACTAGGATGCAGACATCCTTGGGGGCTGTGACTCTGCCGACCAAGTGTATTCCCAGCTCATCTGCCTTATTTCCAGCTGAAGGCAGCTGTCACCTCCACCCGCCACCCAGATTCTGTGTGTCTCTTCTGAGTGTGAACTGCAGTGACCACAGAGCACCACAGTGACCCTCACTGTGCCGGACAGAGCTCTCACAAGGCTGCCCCTCTGCCAGGGGGCCCAATCCACACCCTGGCAACAGAGGTCTCCCCTCACAATGTTCTCATTCAGGGCTGTGCCTGAACACACACACATCCCGACGGCCCCAAAAACCTACTCCAAACTATACGGAAGGAAGGGGTCTGAGAGGACACACATGCCATCGTCCCTTCACATACCTTCGATGTGCCACGGACGGATTCGGCGCAAGAGGAGACCATGTAGCGAGGAGGGTATCATGGGGACAGCAAGGCCACCCACTCCCTGTCCCCAGTCCTGGGATTCCAGCCCCGATGGGGTCCTGAGCTTGCCACATGGCCTGTCTCCACCCCAGTGACCTCACCCTGGTATATTTAGAGCCCTAGGTCCCCACACACTCCTGAACCACAGTCCCTGCAGAGCAAGCTCGGCAGCACAAACTGTCCTTGTCCTTCGGCAGACACTGTCCTGCTGCCAGGCAGGAGGGGGAGAGGCAGAACACCTGGGCACCCCAGCGGCTGGTAGCCAGCTAGCACCAGAGACCTGGCGCAGCTGGAGCCGCTCTGGAAGCTGTGCGGAGTGGGGCAGGGTGAGGTCGGCAGGCCCTACTGTCCCTGCTGAGCAGCTCCCACACCTGAGGGCGTGCGCAGTCTGGCCTGGAGCAGGCTCTCCGGCTCTCAGCCCTGTGGAAAATGCTACCTCTGCCTATCCTCTTTCTGCCGTGGCAGCCTGGAAGTTCAGGACCATCCCAGGGAGCTCACTCCTCGGGCTCTGCCCACCCCACCCTGAAGTTACGATGGTTAGGGCACGGAGCACCATGTGGGAAGCACCACCTGGGCATTCCAAGTGCAGTCAGTCCCTGGGGACCAGGAAGCGGACCCCGAGAAATGCTCCAAGGAGTCTGACCCTGAGCCCTGACGTTCACCACACCCAACAGGCTGGAGTCTGTGAAGCGCCAGGCCCGGCCCGGCCTCTGGTCTCGGACCCAGGATGCAGTGTCACCCTGGCCAGCCCGTGGCTCTACCTGGGTTGGGCACGCCAAGATAGAAGGTTCCTGAACCAGCCTTCCCAACACACCCACCCACACAGAAGCGGCAGGCCTCCTAGGATGAGATGTTCATCAGGAGGCTCCCAACCAGGTTCCAGGCCTGCAAAGCCCAGCACAGGGCCCTTAGGCCAGGGAAGTCAGGGTCAAGTGGAAGGCAGACCAGGCATGCGTACAGAGAGGGCAGGATCTGAGTGGGGCCTCCCAGGGTAGACAGGAGAGGTCCTAGCACCCAGGGAGATAGTGACATGGCACCAAAGCTCTGGAGGGGAGAAAGAGGACCAGAGTGAAGACAGTGGCATGAGCGAGGATGCCAGGACGAAGAGCAGACGGTGGGGAAGTGAGCTGGCTCCTACACAACCTGCCTTTCAGCTTTGGCCACCGTGGGAGCTAAACTGCTGCCACGACACCAACAGACCACTTGTCTTTGGCCCGTCCTGGGTCCCTCCTGGCACCTGCGTATAGGAAAATACACTTGCTCACAAGCACAGCACAGACACTGCTCTGTTCCTGTACAGGAAAGAAGCTTCTGGGCAGCCCCTGGCACTGCCCTCAAGGGGGACTTTGAGCACTTCTGCAAGCCAGAGGCCCAGGGCCACGTACAAACCTCCAGCTGTCAGGAAGAGCCTGGTGCACTGGTCATCTCCCTTGGGATTTGTTCTCAACAAGAAAAACAAGCACACCTCTCAAAACCAAAGAGCTTTCCTAAAAGACAGAATTCACAAAGGAAGGATGCCTAGGTGCCCAAAGTCTCTCATTTTCACCTTAGGTCTCCTTCAATAGGTGCAATTTAATTTGTATATCCTTAACTACGAAGCTGAGTGTCACCTCCCCCTTCTATCAATGAGGACTTCCCACGTGAACCGCTCACCATCTCAGCCCACTTCTTCTCTGCTGGACTGCCCTCTATTGGAAGTAATCACTCACCTAGCCAAGGCGCCCACAGGGTGGTGGTGTACCCATGGCAGCTGGGCAAGGAAGGTGTCAGGAGAGGGGGAGGACCACTCTGGAAGAGCAGGGAGCAGGCAGGGCCAGAAGCCAGCAGGTGACTACTGGTGGAAGTGACTCCCTAACTACCTCACTGAGTGCTTGCAGATCCTAGACTGGCGGCTCACGGGGCAAAAGCACGTACACTCCGTAGGACGGGAAAGTCAGCGTCCCACAGGCCGCCTAACCAGCCAGGGTCTCCGGCATCGAATACACAGGCACCCCCTGAACAAGGCACCCCCCAACTCCAGCACGGGGAGAGAGAAAGCACATTCTCGCTCACGCCTACGGGACACCCCAGGGACACATGCTCCGCACCACCAACCCAGTTCCCAGGGCTTTTCCGGGGTCCTCCCACAACATGAGAACCAAGAGCAGGCACAAAGGAGGCAGAAAGGCCTTTCTTCTTGGGGAGACCCTCAGCACATGCTGTCACTGCTCCAGCCAGGCTAACCGGCAGTATTCGCTGCACAGGAAGAAGAGGGGCTGAACACACACACGTGACAGCACAAAGGAGGGGATGGCACCCCACGGAAGCAGCCTGAGCACGATTCTGGACCTTGCAGCGCAGAGTGCTACCACACTGCTCGCCGTGAGGCTGGTGACTTCCCGCTCTCCTCACTCCACCGGGCCAAGCGGGGCAGCGAGGAGCCCGTGCAGCCCTCCACGGCACGCCGCGCTCTGGGTGAGCGGCTAAAGGTGCACTGCTCGCTCACCCCCAGCCTTTCATGACACGTTTCACAGTGTTTACTGGGGAAACAATGCACTTGGGTGTGGGTGCAGAAGGGGCAGAGACGAAGCAATGCTGATTGGCTCGAAACTGGTTTCTACTGAAGCTGGGGCACAGTTACGTAATTCTCTCTACTTTTATATTTGAAATTGGCCACAAATCGGGGCACCTGGGCCGCTCAGTCGGTTAAGCTTCTGCCTCCAGCTAGGGTCATGATCGCAGGGTCCTAGAATTGTCGGGCTCCCTGCTCAGCAGAGAGTCGCTTCTCCCTCTCTCTATCCCTCTGCCTCTCCCCACCTTATGCTTGCTCTCTCTCTCTCAAATAAATAAATAAAATCTTAAAAAAAAAAAAAAAGGAGAAGAAGAAGAAGAAATTGGCCACAAACCTAAAAGGTTACAAAATACACCCATTTCCTGACATGTGGATGGGACATCTCTGTCACTGGAGGTGAAGTGAGGAAATTCCTGATTTCCAATTCCACGCGGTGGCTTCTCCCTATACCATGTGGTGCCTGCGTGGGGAGGGAGTCCGAGGCTGGCAGGATGCTGTCTCCCTCCACAGTGAGTCTGTCTCTGGCCCCCTCAACCTCTGATTCAAGCTACAGGGCATGTTCTATCTGGTACAGTCTTTGGAGCTCCTCACCGAGCCCCCTGCAGGGTGCTGAGATGTGGCTCAACAGACTCAGTGTAGAGACTGCCCACACCCCTGGGGTGGAAAGGGATCTGGGGTCTGGGATCTGAGGTCCATGCCTCCTTGCAAAGAGCCCAAAGAGAGCTGGAACCCCGGCCATGACTGCTTCCTCATGCTTCTAAGACTGGTTCTTTGCCCTCAAATAGGGAGGATGCCCCAGGTCTAGGAGGGCACCCATCTAGACATGGACCAAACAGCTTCCTGAGGGGCTCTCCAGAGAGCTGAGGATGGCTGCACCCACGGAGAAGGCAGGTTCTGTGGCTGGGTTCCCAGAGTGCTGAGGTCAGGGAGGGAGGAGTCAGCACCCCAGGCTTCTGGCATGACAGTAAGCCCCAAGCCACACCAAAGCCCTCACCATCTATGGAGGCTGGCATGTATGTGTTCACATGAGCGTGAGGTCAGAAGCCAAGGGAAGGTCGGTCAGAGTCTGGGGGCATCTCACAGTGGGTCCCAGGTCAGGTCGCCCTGTCCAGGGAAGGTGGAAACATGGTAAAGAGCAACAGTAACCCAGGGAAGGGACAGCTGGCCAACACCGCCCTGTGGCAGCTCTCTGAAACCCAGTGACATCACTGGCTCCTCCAGAGTCCAGGACACCAGACCGGCTTCAGAACACCTGCCTGCAACAGGGTACATGGAATCATCTTTAAAAATCAAACCCCGTTGGAAACAATGTTTTAGGTGGCCCTCATCACATGTCTCAAAGTTTTTCTGTGAGTTGGATCACTGGTCTGATCCTGGACCTGTGTTAAGAGCGGGGGCCAGCGCAATCGGGTACACCTGCCACTTACCAGCCCCCTCCTCCCCAGTTTCAGGCGAGATGTAGTTAAACCCCAGGCCCTGAGTAATTACCGCCCTCTGGGGGATTTCCAACTCCATGTGAAACAAGGAACCGAGACGCTGAGCTGTAGAGTCTATGAGGCCTACTGCTAACTGTTCTTTCCTCCATACTTCAAGGGTTCCCGCCCTGCCCCCAAATCCCCATTCTCTCAGGAATTAAGCTGGATGTGTGCAGCTATGGTGGCAAAGGTGAAACCCAGTGCCCCTTGAGGCCTGAGCCCTGGTGGGGCCCATGGTCAGTGAGCTGGGGCAGACCCACCTCAGCCTGACTCTCGTAGGGCCACCACCTGTTGGGTTCCTCCAGGAGCTAAGCTCTCTAGCTTTTCATCCTTGCAAGCCCACTTTACAGATAAGGAAACTGAGGGTCTGGGAAGGTCATGGAGATCCAGGGCTCACCACATAGCTAGAAGGTGGCAGAGTATGGTCTTATACTAGCCTGACATAGGCTCTGCTTATCACATACAGCCCAACTGGTGCTTTACTAGGTGGAGTGAGGGAGGGCACCCAGATGCCACCAGGCTGGTGATGTTAGCATCCTGCCCACATGCTCTCCCTGACCTGCCACAGCCGGTAAATGCACAGGTTATAGAGTTTCTTGAAGCCACAGAGGACCAGTGGTTTTGTGCCCAGCAGATTTCTGGGCTGCCTCTCCCTTCCCTCCAGGGCAGGGAGACCCACACACCTACCCACTACAACAGGGGCTTCAGCCCACCCATCACTTGCCCAAAGCAGCAGGCCACTGGGTAAACAGCAGCAGCACTGGAGCCTGCTCCTCGCTAGGACCCAGCAATGCTGCACACAAGTCTTCCTGCCTCCAATGAACTGCACACATGTTCCCAGGTGGGTGCCATTCTTTCTGTGGTTCAAACTGCCTCTGCTGCAAGATGGAGCAAGAGATGGCAGCATCTGCATCCCCCAGAGACCCTGGCTGAGCCCAGCCCGTGTCCCACCCTGTCTCCCTGAGAAGTCAGTGCGGCTTGATCCCCCCTTTTGGCTCTGCAAGGTGCATCCTCCTGGCCCTGCTGCCTTGCCTGGTTCCACAGCCAGGCAGGAGCAAGAGGAACCTCCCTCAGGTTGTCTGCACTCGGCCCGGTCAAGGTCCCTTCCCGGCCGCCAGGACCCCAGTGGGAGTCTCACACCCTCGGGGTGAAGTCTCTCTCATTCATGGCTTCTTAGAAGAAGAATGACATGGCTAGTGGGGAGGAGGCAGGCAGCAGTGTCATGTCCCAGCTGCCAAGCTCACCACTTGCAAGAGCACAAAAGCACTTCCTCATCAGAGGGGCCCATATGCACCCCAAGAGTGTCCACAGCTGGAGCATGGCCACTGCCTGCATGGCCCTGTCACACTCACAGCCCACAGAGCCCCTGGCACCGGCAGGAGCATGTAATTGCAGCTACAACTCGGCCCAGGGGACGGCAACCCCAGCCTGAGCCCCGGGAGCAGGCAGAGCAGTGCCTACATCCCACGAGCGGCACAGTGCAAGAGGAGGAAGCCCAGGGCAGCGGCTGGAGCTCCTCATCAGCACGCAAACAGGAGCAGTACAAGTGAGCAGTGAGTGAGCAAGCGGCTGCCACCCATCCTGCTGCCATCCTTGTCACCAAGAGGCTAAGAGATGGGGAGGGGGTCAGAGGGGAGAGGAACATGGGGGAGGGGAGGAGAGGTAGCACCCTCCCTGCAGCCCCAGCCCCCAAACTGTCCCTCTCTCCCTCCTGCTTTTTTATCACAGCAGCTCTTCCCAACAAAACTATGTACTTAAACTTTCCTGACCTCTCCTGAATCAGGTCAACAGGACACACGCAATTCTCATTATAATCCAGCCCCTTCTGAGAGCACAAGAGCTCTCAGTATGTCATCTGTGAGCTGGTTCATTCCTGCACTGATACAACTGGAAAGTCAGAAAGCCAAGCAGAGCACTTTCTTTCTGCTACACACGCTCACAGAAGGGTCTGGCTAGCAGAGCATCTGATGACAGCACTCACAGTCGGGTCAGGGTTTCCCCCTCCAATCCTTGCTCTCCTATACAAACAGGCGAACAGCTGTGAGAATACCGGCTGTGCAAGACAGAAGGACTGCACTGCATGCCCAGGGGAGGGGCACATACGAAGCTCCACCCACGTGCATGCAGAATACAGGCAATCCAAAGTGAGAACTGGCCAGCTTTTTAGGAACCGATAGGGGCCAACCTCCCAGAGACTGTGAAGTAAAATATGGAGGTGACGACAGTGCACTCCTGTGCTGCCAGGTCAAACACCCGGTGGTGGGGCTGGACAGAGAAGGGCCAGGCAGTGGAGCTGTCAAAGAAACAGTGGGGCCGAACTTGGCCTCTAATGCTGTCCAACTCAGACTTAAGCAAGACCAGCCACCAATCAGCCCAGTTCCTCCTCCAAGATCGGGGAACCCCAGGCAGAATATTGAGAAAACCACAGATCATCTCTGTAGATCCTGAATGGTGTGCTGACCACCGTCTTGAGAAACTCTGCCCATGGGGGCGAGGTCAGGTGGGCCCTACAAGTTCACCAACAGCCTGCTCTGTGGTCTCTAAGACCCCCTGAGGCAGCGCAGGGCCCAGCATGGAGCCAGGCTATCAGTCCGCCAACCTGTGCTGCTATAAGATCCTGGGAGCCACGGATACTCCAGAATTCCCCTCAACAAATCACCAAATGCTTTCTGAGCACCTACTGCAGGCCTGGAGTACGTAGGAAGGCACGTATGGCCCAGTCCTGAGGGATGGGTAGAGATGGCCAGAGACAGGGACAAACACAATATAGGGGGAACACCAAAACTGAGCCTCAGCTGGGCTGCCACAAACCCCTGTGCAAGGAGCTCGGAACCATGGCAACATCCAGCAAGCTCTTTTAGAAGAGATGGATTACAGGGTACAGAACCAAAGACACACCCCTTCTTGGAGGGACTCCAGCCCCAAACTGGCCCCACTACCTGAGGCTGCCCTGCAACACGGGGTAAAATCCAGGATCCCCCCAATAAGCAGTAAGAGTACATTACTGACATGTAAACGACATGCAGGGTCTGGTAGCCTCACTTTCCTAAGCACTCCCACGGGGTCACCACATCCCTCCTGAGTTGAGTGGACATGAAAAGAGCAACAGGAACTGCCAGACTCTGGGTGGGGGCCGCACTGGTTAAGTCATTTGGCAAGTCTCAGGGTTGAAAGTATCAAGGAGCTCTGGTCTCCTTTTAAATAGGAACCTGACAGATTGGCAAACTCACGCGGCTCTAAACGTAGTTAAGGATGGGTGTGCCTGTCCCACATGGGGTGGTGGCCATCTGCTAGGCCAGGAACTCTATACTGAGTGCTCCAGGGCATAAAGCTCCAGAGAAGGCTGTGCATGCGAGGTCAGTGGATGGCTCTGAGCCCACCCACCCACCTAGCCCATTCAACTGTTCCCTTGGCCACTAAGTGGGAGGATGACAGAGGCTTCCTACAGGTTCCTGCAAGGGGAACAAGAGACACACACAGACACCCAGGATGCTGCCTGGCACACAGTAAGCGCCCAGAAAGGAGTCGCCTCCTACACTTGGGAGGGATCAGGCCCGAGGCCACCCCTCCCCCCACCTGCTGCCCTGCAACTCAAGGGCTGTGCGTGGAGCTAGAGGAACCACAGTGGGTCCAGGGACTTTCCCAGTGGGCATTCCTGTAACGGGGGCTGGCGTGGAGAGAACCAAGGATACACTCACAGAACAGGAAGGAGAGTCTGTACATTCTGTGTCAATGTCATATAAGGATGGACACTCATAACCCACAACCCAGCAATTCCACTCTGAGGCACATAACCAACAGACACATGGAACATCCATGCATGAAGAACATATTCAGAACAGCGCCAACTAAAAACCACCTGAATGGCCATCACGAGCATCATGGGGGACTAAATCATGGTCTATCCATTCAGCATGGAATGAACACAACATCAGAGATAAATCTCAAAACAGTGCCTGGTGAAAAAGCCAAGCACTAAAGAATACATTCTGTACTGGATCAAAAGCTCACAAGCAGGCAAGACTTCTCAGTGCTGACTGAAGTCAGGGAAAAGTGGGGGTGGCGAGTTGCTAGGAGAGGGAGCAAGAGTGGCTTCTGGGGAAATGCTCTATTCCTTGCCCAGGCGTGTTCACTTCATAAGCATTCCATAAAAGTTAATGCTCACAACTTGTGCACTTCTCTGGATGAGGCCATCCCATCCTAGAAAGAGATGCCAGAGCTGCTAGGGTTGAAGAGGAGGGCACAGTGGCGAGTCACTGTGGCTCCCACACAGTGGAACAGACCCTCTGAGGGCCCCACAGAGAGGGCTGCGCAAGTCCAGGCTACCTCCTAGAGAAGCAGCATGCACTGCGCTTCAAAGCGCACAGAGAAACATGTCCACACACTCCTGTCGTGTCAGGTCTGGGGAGGACAAGGGTGCTCTCAGGTTCCAAGGAAAATGCACTCAACAGCTCAGTGTCCTCGAGAAGACGTAAGCTCTAAACTTACTGGAGAGGCAGGCAGGCAGCACCCACTGCCTGGGCATTGCTGGCCAGCACTGTACTGGGCATCTGTCTCTTACCATACCATAGTCTCTTCTGAGACCACAGACCCCCAAAGTAGGTATTATGCTGTCTCCCCAGCATGGACGCCAGGGCACCCATTAAACATCTGCCCACAGGTTCATTCCTGACCTAAGCTGCTAATCTAGTGCAGTCAGCCCATGCCTGACTCCATGCAATAGGCCATTAACAAGTGCTACTGGTGACCTGGGCAGAAACAGACGGCTGGCTTGAAGGAGGGCAACGGAACAATTAGGATAAGGACAGTCTTCATGCCTAACCCAGGAAAGAAACTATCAAAGAGACTAGAAATTAAAGTGGGGGAGTCTGATAACATCTGAAAATCAAGGTAACTTGATTATTATATATATTATATAATATTGTAATATATTATTATTATATATTATGATTGTCTTATTACGAGGGCTGAAAATTCAAAAAGCCTTAGGATTGTTCCAAAAGATATGAACAAAATGTCTGACAGAATTGGGCATTTCTTCCTGATAAAAACTTTCAGCAAACTAAGAATAAAAGAGAACCTCCTTGGCCTGATAAGTGCTTCAACAATGCCCACAGCTGACATCATACTTGATGGTGAACGTTTCCATGTTTCCCCCTGACAGGTGCAAGAAAGGATAGGTGCTCACCACTTCTATTCAGTCTTGTCAGGAGGCTCCAGCCAATGTTATAAGGCAAGAAAAATGTGTGTGTGGTGGTGGGGGGGACCATCCAGATTGGGAAGAAGTAAGTAAAACTGTATTCACAAATAACAGAATAGGCCCTGTGGAAAATATTGTAATGCCTATAAAAAAGCTACCAGAATAAATGAGTTTAGCAAGGTGGCAGGATACAAGCTCAATAGGAAATTTGACTGTATTTCTATATGCAGACAACAAATATTCAGAAATTTTAAAAAACCAATTCCATTTATAACAGCAATTAAAAATATTAACTACTTAGGGATACATTTGACAAAAGACACAAAAGAGTTGAACACTGAGATGTGCAACACCGAAAAATGCAAAACATGGCTGAGAAAAATTAAAAGACACATCAATTAATGGAGAGATATACCGAACAGATGGATTGGAAGAGTCAAATAGTGTTAAGTTTCTCCCCCAAACTGATCTATATAGGTTCAGTGCAATCCCAATGAAAATTTCAGCAGGGTCTTCCAGAGAAATTGACAAGTTGATTCTAAAATGTATATGGAATCGCAAAGAGGTCCTAGAATAGCCAACAAACTTGGAAAAAAAGAAAACCAGAAGATTATAATCAAGACAATCTGGTACTAAAGACCAATCAATGGAATAGGAGAGTCCGTTAACAGACCCACACATTCATGGTCAACTGATTCTTAAAGGTGTTAAGGCAATTCAATGGGGGATGAATAATCTTTCAACAAATAGTGCTAGAATAATTGGATAGCCGTATGCAAACGACAACAGACAAAATCCTTGACCTCTGCCTCACAAGATACACAAATATTAACACCATATGGATCATAAACCTAAATACAAGAGTTATTTAAAACTATAGACCATCTAGAAGAGAAAACAGGAGGAAAATCTTTGTGACCTTGGGTTTGGGAAAGACTAAAAATATGACAGAAAAAGCACAAAATTTAAAGAAAACAAACTGGATTTCATCAAAATTGAAAATCTTTGCTCTTTAAAACGTGACACTTATGAAGAAAAAAAAAGGCAAGCCACAGACAGGGAGAAAATATATATGAATCATATATCTAAGAATGGACCTGCATCTAGAATACATTAAAAAGTTCTTCCAATGTTTAGGTAAAGAACCCAGGGGAAAAAAAGAAAAAAATGGTTTGAAAGGATATTTAAATCTTTCACCAAAGAGAGATGCACAGCAAATAAACACATCAAGAGATGCGTAGCATTATTAGTCATTAGGAAAATACTTAAAACCACCATGAAATATCACTACATACCTATTAGAATGGCTAAAATTAAAAAGACTGACCATACCAAGTGCTGGCCAAGATGTGGAGCAACTGGAATTCACATACACTGCTGATGGGAGTATAACACAGTATAATCACCTTGGAAGACCATTTTGGCAGATTCTTTTTTTTTTCCTAAAGATTTTATTTATTTATTTGACAGGGAGAGACACAGTGAGAGAGGAAACACAAGCAGAGGGAGTGGGAGAGGGAGAAGCTTAACGACTGAGCCACACAGGTGCCCCCATTTTGGCAGATTATTAACCTAAAAGTCCATCAACACATGGGTTGATAAATGAATCGTAGTATATCCATGAAATGGAACTAATACTCAGCAACAAAGGAGAATGAACTATTGATATACACAACATGCATGAATCTGAAAATAAATATGCTGAATGAAAGAAGAGCCCAAACCAAAATAAAACAAAAAACAGTACATAGTACGTGATTTCACAAAACTCTAGAAAAGGCAAGCAAATTCTACAGTGACAGAAAGCAGATCAGCAGTTGCCTGGGGACTGGGGTAGGCCTGGAGGGAAGATTAGCGGGGCAAAAAGAAACTTCCAGAAATGACGGATATGTTTATTACCTTGATTGTGGTAATGGTTTCTCAGATGGATATAGGTGAAAATATATCACATTGCACACTTTTAATGTGTACAGTTTACTGTATGTCAATTATACTTCAATAAAGCTGAAAATAATTGTGGAGGCCGATGATACATGCAACAAGAGCCCAGAAAAAGAAGGGGTGGTAGTCAAAGAGTCTGAACACTTCTTTGTCGCAGGGAAGGCATCAGACCCCCACCTGGGCTCGGCCCTCCCTGGGAGTAGAGGATGAGACCCAAAGTTTCTTCTCCCCTCAGTAAAATGAAGAGGCCTGTCGTGCCTGGGCAACCCAGGGGTATCATAAAGACTGAACAACAAATTCAATGTTGCGTGTAACAGCCCCAGCAGGCACCAACAAACATCAGCTTTTCTTTCTGGGACATTCTACATGTCCCCTCAAACACCTGTGCATCCAAAAGACTGCGCATCCCAACTGTGGCTTGCAATAGATGATCTATGGCTTAGAGGCAGGCCCCAGCCCTCAGGAAGACAGGCTGCAGCCGAAGCTGGGTAACAACGTCTTGTAAGCTGTGAAATAAAGGCTCACCAGCCGCCAAAGGCTGAACTTAAAGACCTGTGCCCTCCTCGGCTTGCCCTCAGGGTGTTGTCATACTTCTACCAGAGACCCAAGAGAGGGAGCCAACTTCCAACACTCACATGAGAGAAAGGCCAGTGGCCACACACATCTAGAGAAAATCTTAGGCAAACGACAGTCTTTTCTTCCCCCAAACAGTGGTGTGAGCAATAACCTGCATCCACCCTTTGACATGAAAACAGCCTGCATGCATCTGAGAGCTGCTTTTCCCTCCTAGCTCTGCATGTTTTCTCCAACCGTACTTAAGCTCCTGTGACTGAATTTGTCTGAAATCCTGACTTGCCCTCCAGACAGCTGAGCTAGATCCTTACTACTCTCTAGTGTGACCTGGGCTCAGCAGCACCAGTGTCACCCAGAGTAGCTTAGACAGGCACAGTCTTGGGTCCCACCCAGACTTCCCAGATCAGAGATGCATCTGAACAAGACCTTGAGAAGATTCACACACAGAGAGATAGTGGACAGAACCATCCTTCCTAAGGCAGAAGGCTCTGCTTGGAACCTCATGCCCAGCCCTATCAGATTCTCCCCAACAGTAATGCCACCAACACGACCTGCATCGTGCTTTCCAGAGCACAGGGCTCCTCCAATCCTGACGACAACCCAAATTTGGACAAGGATGTGATATGCCCAAGTTCACATATCTGCAGGCCAGACAGGTCACTGTACTGCCCCACCAGTGGTGGGCTGCAGAATCCACGGAGCCCACCTGGCCCATCCATGCCAACCCCAAAGACAGCCCTGCCCAGAGGTGGTGTGACGGGGTCCAGATGAACCACCACAGAACGGCAGGACGGTAAATGGCCAGACTGAGGGGAGGAGGGGCATGTGCCGCCACCAGTCAGCAGTGGAGCCTGTTGTCAGAGACAATGGCATGTGGCAAGAGTAGGCTGGGGGGCCGCAGAGCCCTGTGTGTAGGTAGTCCCCCTCAGCAAACATCAGCACATCATACCACACATGTCCCTTCCAACCAGGAGCCCAAGAGCTGCAAACCATACCCACTCACCCCACAGGACATGTGGAACCTGTCACCACCAGCTCCACAACGTGTGGTAGCCCCTACCATCCCCCAAGGGCTGCCAGTGCTCAGGCCTCATCCACTCCCAGAGCTCTTGCCCCAAGAGGCACCTCCCCTCTTCCAAACCACAAAAAAATTATTTCTGAAATAATTCTGTTTCAGTTCTAACAAGGAGCAAGTAGCTTCTGTGACCTGAGCTGATGACCAGTTATAACATCGGTGACATTTTCGAAGGGGAGACAACACTTTACAGGTTCTAGTCAACTGCCTTCCATACCACTGCCTTGGAGGAACATACCTGTTTCAAAAGTTAGCAGCAGTGAGAACATCACCAAACCCTCAGTTCTGAAAGCACAAGTCAACTAAAATAAAAATTCACACACACCTCACACTCACAGCTGAACCCCTCAAAGGTCTCGACCAGTCAGCCCATGCTGAGCTGGTGCTGCCTCTGACGTAGCTTCCTACCCATCCAAATTTGACCTACTGCCAGGTCCCATGACGTGCAAGGGGAAAAAGCACAAGTTCCCAAAGAGGAAAGGACTTCAACAACCCTCAGCAACACCTCACAGATCCAAGAACCTGGTGCCAAGGACCCTACCTGGAAGGGCTCCCCTCCTCCCCCAGCTGTGCAGAAAGTAAGGCCAAGACACCACCTTAACCCGGCCACGAGCTCTGACAAGCTCGCCCTTTTCTGGGAGGGTGGCTGGGCAGGGGCGAACGAGCTCTGGGAGCAGTCCACATGCTTCCTCTGTCTTTCCTGAGCCTTCACCCCCCACAACATTCTAGCTTGTTGCTCACTGTCCTACTTGTCCACAGGTGTCCCCCCACCTGCAGGATGGCTCCACAAGAGCAGGGACCTTGGTCTTACTCACTGTTGCCTCAGTGCTTAGAACAGTGCCTGGCACAGAGCAGGGACTGGAAAAGTGACTGAGTGAATGAATGAATGAATGAACAAATGAACAAACAAAGGGATAGATGAATGATGTCCCATTTTACTATCCTCGGTTGAGAGGCAGTATGTTTATTCCAATACTACAAATATGTCAAAGGTCTCCCTCTGTGGCAAGTTGGAATCTGCTGCCACCAAGTTGGGTGTCCAGAAAGCAAACATGCCTTGTCCCATTTCTAGCTGTCACCTGCACTGGCCACTTACCTCCCAAAGGTCATGGGAACAGGGAGGTAACTCTCAGTGATCTTTGCACACCCCCACGAAGAACAGGGCAAAAGGCACCATTGTCTGGGAATGGAGGGGGGGGTGGCCGGCAGGCAGAGGGAAAGCCAAGGCAAGGGCAGGAGGAGGCTGCCTGTTCTTGTCCCTGAGGCTGTGGCTGGGGTGGCACAGACTTTGTTATTCCTCCAGGCAAACATATTTGCTCAGCAGGACTCAGTGGTTTTGGGGAGAGTCTTTCATTTTCAATACAGTGGCCTGGAAGTTACTATAACCGCAAATATTTTCTCCAACTTACCTTCCTGGCAACCCTGAAATTATTCCACAAAGGGTTACATAAGGAGGGAGAAGAGAAGCCATGTGAGGTTTTTGCAAAGCCAGACATAAAAGGAACATGGAAACTAAACATCACAATCCGCTGCGGTAACTCGGGGACAGCAGTGACAGCATTCTCTGCAAGGTGGCGGCCTTGCGAGGCATGGCAGACGAGTGGAGGGCTGCTGGTAGAGGGTCACCCCAGCTCCCGAGGCCACTTGCCACCAGGAGCCAAATCAACTGCTTCCTCCTAACCTTCCCTGCTGGAGGCCTCAAAGGGGAAAGGAAAGCCTGACTGCCCAAAGCGGCCCACGGGGCTGGAGTGGACTCCTGTGGCACTTCCTGCCTTGCTCCAAACTACCTGCCTCTCACAGGAGGGCAAGTGGCAGCAAAACTGACCCTGAGGCCAGGTGCCTGCCCCATAGCTGAGTGTCAGATAACGAAGCCCTGCAGTGAGTCTCAAGGTCTCGTTTACCAAGGTCCAAGGCAGGCAAGGGTCCCGGCTGCGGCAGCTTTTCCATGTCTCAAATGCATGCAAAGAACGCTAAGCAGCACTGGGAACAGAGAGGATTTCACTTTTCACTGTATTTCCTTCTACATATCATTTGCTAACATTACTTCCTCAATATTTTAAACCTATTTTTTGATGTGTTGTCTTGGGTCTGTTTTTTCCCCTTTTCATCCTCACCGTATAGTTGGGTAACCAAACACAGTCGGCCACAGCAAGAAAAAATGCAGTAGTGCAACTAGGGGAGGAAAACACAAGGCAGGATTTTACCACAACCTACGGTAACATTAAAAAGGATCTCTACCTGTCACCGCACCAAAACGGCTCTGACTGGGCAACCTGTCACCAAAGCCCAAAGCCGAGGAGCAGTCAGCCTGGCCTCCTCTCATCTCTCACAGCAGTTCTTCCCAGCAGCCCCTCTGCAGCTTCATCTCCCTCCACCCCTCAATCCTCAAGCCCCAGCCCCCATCCTCTCCTTCTGTCTCCACTTCTCAAGGATTCCTGGACAGTCCCACCTCAGGCAGCTCCGAATTTGCACTGCAAGCCTGGGTGCCACATCTGGACCCCACCCATCCACCTGGCAGCTCTTCTTCCGCACCTCCGAGGCACTCAGGGTGTCCATGGGCCACTGGCCAACTCCCCTGCCCCACGATGGACCCTGCTCCTGCAAGGCTGTGTGCTGGGAGCAGCAACACGGGCGGAGCAGGGGAGCCTGAAGCCCTATTAGCCAGTCCCCTCTCCCATCCCCTGCGGCAGGCACTGCACCTCCAAACAAACCCACCCACAATAACTTCTAAGTGTGTCCTCTTTATACTCTCATTTCAACCCCCTGATACAGTGGTCCTGAGCCCACCTTCTTAACCAACTGTGGCAGGTGCTCTGTCTGATCATGCGTGCATACAGCTCCATAACCCTTCACGCTGAGTTTCCTCAACCCCTTTGATTTTCCTCTCCTCTGAGAGCATCTTCCAAGCCCCCATCACATGTGTGTCCTCGAACTCCCAACAGCCCAAGAGGCAGACAACAACATGGCTCAGGTCTGACCCCAAAGGCCAAACTCTGCAGCACTGTCTCCCCTGAGCCCCTGGCACTCCCACTGACCTGAGCCACGGCAATGTTTCTGTGGGTGACTTTCCCGCACTCGTCCCAAGCAAGCAACAATTACGCACTTGAAACTGCATCATAGATGCTATATTCTCTTTTCTTTTAACCCCTACTTCCTCCTGTTGCTACATAATCTTTATAATGATCACGTTTAACAGCTCAATGTTACATCAATGCATATATAATTTCCTTGACCTTCTCCAACTGCTAGACATACCATCTCCTTCCGGGTTCTCCTACTGCAATCAACGTTGAAGTGAACATCTTCACACATGCAACCTTCTTTCTCTCATTTCTTTACTTAGGAATAAACTCCCAGGTATTAAAATTTGCTCCAAGGGCTCAAATACTTTCATGCCAACTGGTATTGTCCCAGCTGCTTTTGGCTCTCAGCTTACACAATGCAATGACCCTATTGCCAAGGGAAGGAAGAAAGCAAAGGGTCCCAGAGAGGGGAGCCCGCCTGCCTGGCAAAGCCACACACAGGTTGTCAGGGCTGTTATCCTGTTCTCGTCATCTATCCATCAACTCCACGGGAGTACCACAGCGTGTCTCCAGATGTGACTGCCCTCAGGGGAAGGAAAGAGGACCCAATGCAGGCAATCCTCCAGGTCTGGCACTGAACCCACCTCCTTACACAGACATACAGAGAGAACTGGGCTCCTGCCACCCAGCTGCTGGGGAGACAGGCACATTAGCAATGAAACTATCACTGTACCCAGGAGGGCAAGGACATACCCACAGGGATTTAATGGCACAGGA
This sequence comes from Ailurus styani, assembly GCA_002007465.1. Taxonomy (NCBI): domain Eukaryota; kingdom Metazoa; phylum Chordata; class Mammalia; order Carnivora; family Ailuridae; genus Ailurus; species Ailurus styani. The sequence continues at coordinate 9,725,521 of LNAC01000008.1, read as the reverse complement.
CTGGGCACATTCCTGGGACTCTGGGCAGGCCAGGAGGCTTGAAGTCCAAGTGACAGGAGCGGATCTCGCCCCACCCTGACATCCCATTCTTGTACCCCCCCCCCAAAGAGGAACGGGGTAATAGGATCTGGAGTGGGATTTCTAGAGCCTCTGGGTGTCTTGGGCTAACTGAAGTCCTGAACAGGGTATGACAGCTTGCTGTCCCTTCCTGTCTACCCCACCTCTTAGCCTGTGACCCTTGTGTGGCACACCATGCTACAACCCCAAACCTGAAAACAACTAGCCATGAATTGAGCCAGCCTAAAGCAATGCAGATTCAAACACCGCCAAGAGGACGGAAACCTCACCACAGGGTCTGCATCCTGTACACTGTGCACCAAGAGGCTGGTCCTTTCATGTCCACATGATGGAGGATGTCTGAGGTACCAAGTACCCCCCCAGGCCCATGAACCATGAAGACAGCAACCAGGAGCCCTTGAGCATGTCCACCAGACATCACCCAGACGGTGGCAGCATGGCTCCCCTTCCCCAGGAGCTCTGGGTACTTTTAGGAACTGCGTACAGTAGATGAGCCAGAGCCTGGAATGAACAACCCCAGCCACCACTCCCATCTTTATGCCCAGCACTACCAGCTGGTGTCCACAATCTCTATTCGGAGCAGCCTCAAAGGCTCATTTCACAGATGAGAAGACAGAGGCTCAAAGGAGAAGTAGAAGAACTTACCCAAGGCCAGATGAGGTGAAGCAAGATCTGAACCCACACCCATCTGACTCCAAAACCAAGGGCTCTCTTTGGTGCTGCTACCCTATATACTTCATCCTGGTATAACAAATTGTCTAACCGTTCTACTTTTTAAAGTCTATTTTGGCAACCTATTTGGAAGCAAGAAGTAGACTTCCCACTATTGTTTAATGTCCATGTATTTAAGATTAGAAATTGGAAGCAACCAAGACAATCATGCATAGGCAAGCACTAGGACAAGCTCCTTTTCAAAAAGTGACACTGGAAAACACTGGAGAAAGCATTGAAGATGCTTTGGAATTGAAGAAAGCATTGGAGAAACAATGGAGAAAACACTGAAACCGCCTCCCCTGAGTCGGTCCTCTCCAGTTCCCACTGGTGCACTGAGGTGCCACTGATTCCCTGGGCTACTTGGGACCTTACAGCCATGGTCTGTCCCGTAGTCCTGCAGTGTCACCACGTGGCCACTTTCTGAGGCTGTTTTCAAGCTGCCTCCTTGGAGTGACCAGACCCCAGGCCTGTCCCAGACCCAGACCAATCCAAACACAATCTATCCCCTTTGATCTAGGTCCCATATGGGTTCTGGGGATACAATGGTGAGGGAGACCTGCCTGCCTCATAGTCTTCATTAACTCAGCAGCACCTGCTGACAGCACACCCTGCACTAGAACCCTTATTCTTCTCTCTCCCAACACAGCAAATAAAATTCACGAAACTTGTTACCGCTGAGAAGTCACATCAACAATTAGCATCCTCTGCACACCTTCTGAACTGTGCAAGCTGCATGGCGCTGGACAACAGTCCCAGTCTCCTGGGTTGTTCCAGAGCTAGGCCCCTACCTTGCCGCCCCGCAGCCCCACGGGTCCACAGCCCCCAGGCCACCTGCAACACAAATGATGAACATGACATCACTTCCGACACCAGCACTTCAGGCCTGCCAAGCTATGCTGATCATCTATAATAAGCATTAGGACTAACTGGAAGGGAGGAAATGACAAACATATCATATTGTCATAAGATGACAAACATATCAGATACAACTACTTCAGCAGTAGCTGAAAACTCGGACACTGTTAATGAACAGAACTCTAACGACTGCAATAAAATAAACAGAGGTAATAAAAAAAATATATAGTACACCAACTGCGAAAACAACTGATACCAAATTCTGGGTCTCACTCAAACTTCCTGAGCCCCACACACATCCCCAGAAAGCTCCTGGAGGGGGTCCGTGCCCTGAAGCAGGAAGAAGCCTTGGCGAGAGATCACTAGTCAGGCCAGGGTTCCAAGTGCCACCTGAAGGCTTGCCCTTTACACTTTTCCCACTTCACTCTTGTCCTGAACAACAGTACCTGGGCTTTGTGAAGCAGGTTATATTTTTTCTAGTACCATTACAATAAATGCAGAGCTATCAAAATAAAACACATTCACCTCCAACAAACCCATGAAGCCCTTCTCCATGGCGGGCAATACTGATCCCCCCGCCCACAGCCTTTGCTTTATTTACTGGCAGCCTCATCAACTCACAGATGAGCTTGAGTCTCTGCCCCTCAAAAACAGATGCCACACAGCTCACAAAAAAGATTGTAAATATGACGCAAAGCATCTCCAGGCCCTGCAGGAAGCAGAAGAGTGGGACTAGAGCAGCAACAGGAGGGAAGAGCAAGACCATGCTTATATTAAACACTTTTTCTGACCCTGAACCCATTAGGGTGAGGAGAGCCAGAAAAGAACCATTCAGACACTGCTCCATTTCTGCTTCTGCCAAGATCCTGACCAGGGGATCTTCTCACTCCTCCCTGTATCACTAGGACTTTGGTTGGGCCCTCCTCAGGGGGTGGCAGGCATTCATCTGATCCCCATTCAGTGCCTGCTATGTGCCAGATTCTGGGCAGGGGTAGGGTGGGGACTGTCCTCAAGCCCTGGCTCAAACAGTCCCATCCTGGTGGTGAAGCCAGGCGAGTGTACCAGCAGGGCTCCAGGGAAGGCTCTGCAAAGAGGTCTTCATGAGCATGAGGCTCAGGAGGGAAGGGGGTACAGAGTCATAGACATGCACAGACACGGAATGTGGGGAGGTAAGGGGGACTATGAGGCCAGGAGAAAGAGGCAGAGGCCTACTGTGCCAGCCATTGGTTTGAGAACGCCAAGCTCAGCCTGCCTTGTAGAAGCTGGGGCACCCCAAGGGTGTGCGATGGAGGGAAATGAGTTGAGCTGCAGTTCCCATCGCCACTGAGGAGTGCCTGCCTCCCCTTTGCTGATCACTGATCAAGGCCCCTTGCTCCTGAAATTGGATCTGGCCTCACAACTTTCTTTAACCTCAGGGCAGGTAGACCAATGAGCACTGGGGTGCAGGGGGAGCCTGGCCTATCTTCTTTAGTTATACCCAGCAAGCTCCCACTCCCAAGTTCCTCTAACTGCATCTCTGCCAACAACACCCAAAGCGGGCCTCGCCTCTCTGAGAATCTGACCAAGACTCTGAGACGCACAAACACTCAAAACCACACACACACACACACACACCAGACCCCAGGGGCCCTGTCAGGAAGTCTTGGTCCTGCTTTCTAAACCCTGATCAGCTTCCCAGTTTTCTTGCTTCCAAGGCCTCCTTCTCACAGCAACTCTAACAGTGCTCCCCCACCAAGCATGAGGCGGTCCTGGGTCCCCCCCCTCCCACCCAGTCTGTCACTCCCAATGGTAAGCCTGCAGGCAGGCGCTGCTTAATGTGGGAGCTTTGCCTGGAAAATGTACTATGAAGAGCCTCAATAAGGCAAATTAGGCACTACTTGATTAAGAAATTCTTACTACACACAAAAAAATTAAAATAAAAAAAAGAAGAAAGAAAGAAAAGAAATTCTTACACATAGCTCTACAAATTATCATCCAAATGGGTCAGGCTCTATCAGTCCCTTTTCAAAGGGAGGAAGTTAAGGCACAACGAGGTCACCTATTCCGCCTGAGGTCACACAGCTGGGTTTGGGGCCCCAGCAGCCTGGCAACCAAAACCTGGCTCTTCACACATGCTCCATCGCCTCTCCCAGAAATACACAGATAAAGCACAGCGTGGCCTTGAAGGCACTCCCGGTGTGGCTGGGCAGGCAGGGCTGTGGGATGTTCAGGGTATTCTGAGGCCTCCAAGGAGCAGGATGGAGAAGGGTGTCTCTGAGGAGACCTGCAGAGTACGCAGCAGTCTGTAGGCCAGACCAGGAAGGTGAGGACTTGTCAGGTCAAGGCAGGAGCAAAGGGCCAGGGGCACACAGTAGCATGAGTACAGAGAACACCAGATGAGAATGAGAGGGGGGCCATGGCAGGTCACATAATGGACCCCAGGCCATGCTCAGAGCAAGGAGTGACACAGATCAGACTGCAGTTTTAAACAGCAGGATCCAGCTGCCTAGTGGAGAGCTCAGAGCTGAGCGGAGAGAGAATCTGCAGGTGCTGGCCAGCCCGCTAGAGTGAGATGGTAACAGGCAAGACGGGGTGGATATGAGATGAAGGGGGACAGTGAGGCAGGACCCAAGGGCTCGGGTCTTGTCTGAGGAGCGGGACAGGGCAGGAAGGGAGGGCCTGCAGCTGGATGCCAGGGAACTACTGTGGCACTGTCCCAATGACATGTGTCCCTTAGCTCACTTCCCAAGGTTCTGAGCACAGACTGCTCCCAGGTCAGCACGTTTCACCTACCCTGAGATGCACCGGTGTACCACCAATCACTAAGAGACAAATGGTGCCAACTGGAAAACACAGCCTGACCCCAGAAACATTAAAATGTGACTGAAAGGGACACACCTCACTCCTCAGTCCTCATACCCTGAGTGCCCAGAGGTACACGGTCTCCTCACACCCAACATAACATCTGGGACCCAGTGCTGTCCCCAACCATCTGCTCTCCTCAACCATGTCTGAACAGACAGATCCCAAGGCTGGCATACAGCTTCCTGTCTCCCACCAGGGCTGGGGCAGCAGCTGCCACACCTGAATGCCACATCTCCCAGCCCAGCTCACCCACAGCTCCACCAGCAACCTTTTCACGCTCCATTCAAAAACAGCTCTGGGGCCCTAGTGAAAGCAGCCTCAGCACACCTGAGCTCCTGGGAGGTCCTTTTGCCTGGACTGCCCTCCCTCCAGCACACCCCACCCACCTCATCCCTTGGCATTCCTCTGCTCCTCGTGGGTATGGAGCCACTACACCCTGTCACCCTGTTGTTCATGCTCACAAAGCACTGCGGCTGACAAGTGCCGCATATGTAACTGGATGGGGCAGCCAAAGGAGTGAAGAGGCGGGCATGGAACCCAGAACCTTCTACTGTAAGGTCATCAGCTTCTGTGTCTCTAAGGCGGGTGGGGGGCAATCGCCCTCCTGTGGGATTGTGTGAGACTCTGCCCGGCACATGGTCAAGTGCTGGCCAACTGTAGGTCCCAATCTGTGCAAAGGGAATCACTGCAATCACTGCCTCTCCAGACTCCTGCTAAACCAGATGTGCTCCTGAGTGCTTGAGGGCTTTCCTGAATGCTAGTGACGTCTGACGGGAGCTACAGAAGATCCAGGACAACAGACTTCAGCAGTCTCCCTGTGGATAAACAGCAAGGCCCTACACTGGCTGCTTCTGTGTGTCAGGGACAGACATGCCCTCGGGGCCCCACCCGGCCTGCCTCCTGGAGCGAATGCCAGCTCCACCTGCACCTCCCGCACCTAACCCCAGCTTAGGAAAAACAGAGTAGGGGGAGGGGTGGCACAGCTCCAGGGAAGGTCTCAGGCCTAGTAGGCTCCAGGCAGTGCTCACAGGGCCCTGTGGTAGTGCAGGATGCTGCCTCTCCCCATTGCCCATCCTTCCAGCACCAGCTCTGAGCAGAGCTATGGAGGAGGCTGCCTGCTCTGCCCTGCCCACAGAGGGCCGCCACAGAAGTTGCCCTGCTACATCTGCCACTGTGAAAACCAGCACTCCACACTGCTCCTGTTTGACAGACTCAGTGGAGACATGCACACAAATATTCAAATAGTACTGTTTTATTAATAAATTCTGGGAGCCAGCTCCATGACAATGAAACAGATACGACCACAGAATATTATGCTGCAGTTATAGGAATGAATTATACTCCTATGTAACAAAGACACAGAGCCAGAACATGCTAAGGGAAATGAGCTGCCTTCAAAATGACAGACTTGTGTGCCAGCATTTATTTAAAAACCACGCATGGTGTTCTAGGATGTATCTCTACACACAAAGACATACTCCAGACTCACAACAGTGGTTCCCTCACAGTGACAGAAGAAACTGCATCAGCGACAGAGGCCAAAGTGGCCTTAGCTGTAACTCAAACACTTACATTTTAAAAGAAAAATGTATTTATTGCTTGTATACTGACAGATCAATGAAAAGAAAAGGAAAGAAAACACAACTTTTTAGGCAGAGGATGGGGCAAAGGAAGGCCCAAAAGCACAGGCCACACCTAGACGTGCAGGCTGGGAAGGTCACCAAGGTTCTGGTGGGCTGTGAGTCACCAGAGTCAGCTCTCCAGAGGGGACATTCTGGATCTCCAGGGACTGCACATAGGGACATTAGCTTTCCAACAGAGACAGTAGGGGGTGGAAGGTGACCCTAGATCTGGTTTGCCAGAATATATATTTACACCTGTAGTCCACTATAACTTTTAATAGTGCCTCATTCCCTCTAAAAGTGTCCTGGTATGGAGGATAAGAAATACAGTCGCCCTGGCTATGGGGACAGGGAAGGAATCACAGCTAGGCCTCCTGACACACCGTCTACCACCGCCTCCTGTGTTTCCTGTAGGTTCTGTGTGGTGCCACCACTGTAAGGGCACTGTCCCACAAGTCTCAGAGCTGCACTGGCATACAGCATTTTACAGATTCAGAAACAGAGACTCAGAAACAAGATTCCTGCCCAAAGTGACAAAGCCCACGTAGAATTTGAGACACCAGCATGGGCAGGACTTGGGCGAAGCCCTGGGGTCCTCAGACTGAGAGGCAGCCTGAAGGCCACAACAGCCTGGTGAATAAAGAGAAGAAAGGATGTAAAAGAGACCCAGAAGGCTGCCTCCGCAGAAGGAGGCACAGGAAATTCCACTGGCCTTTGCCAGCACCCATCCGTGTCCACACATGCCCCCAGATAGCGAGAGGAGCCGCAAAAGGGACTGGCACGGGGCACCCAGCCGAGAGATGGCACCTCCAAGTTGCCAAGGCAGTCCAGGAGTGGAGTCTCCATGCTGGTGCCGGCTAGCACGACCAGAAAGGTGAAGGGCTCTGAGGGGCAGTGGACAGGGAAACCCTGGTGTGACAGAAGAAGGGGTCAGCCCAGATTCCACGGTGCTAGAAGGGACGGAGCTACAGGGCTCATCCTGTCAATGAAAGCCCCTAGGAAAGAAACAGCTGAAGGCTGCACGGAGCTCTTAGTAACAAAGCACCCTTTCACATTTGTCTTCTTATCCAACTCTTAGCAAATCTGTCATTCAGTGGGGCCAGCTCTCCTCCTTCTTCACTCACCTAACTCACATACACACTTCTTCACTTCTGTCTCCCTGCAAAGGGATGGGTGTCAGATCACCAGCCTCCCAGGCAGCTTGACAGAGCACACGGGTGACTCCACCTCATCCTCAGCGGGTCACCAGGGCTCTACAGGCCTGGGCCCGCCTGGGCATGGGCGCGTCTGGAGACTGCAATGGATCGGTTTCCCCGGGGCTGCTATTGCTCTCCTCCCTACAAGACCAGGGATGTGATCGCTTTGGGACTGGGTCCCCAAAAGCACAAACACCTTCACCTAATTAGGAATGACACAAGTGGGGCGCCTAGGTGGCTCAGTCGTTAAGTGTCTGCCTTCAGCTCAGGTTACGATCTCAGAGTCCTGGGATTGAGCCCCGCATCAGGCTCCCTCCTTGGCGGGAAGCCTGTTTCTCCCTCTCCCACTCCCCTTGCTTGTGTTCCCTCTATTGTTGTGTCTCTCTCTGTCAAATAAATAAATAAAATCTTAAAAAAAAAAAAAAAAGGAGGGACAAAAGTCTGCAAGCGGGGCNCCATCTTGCTGATTTGGCAATGTGACTCTCTGTAAAGAAGGGACACCGGGGGGGGGGTTGGCGGGGGGTGAACAGCAGAGGAAAGACCACTGAGACTCTGGACTCTCTGAAGCTGTCTGGCCCTGTCAACGAGAACCACACAATCGGCACGCAGCAATCTCAAGATGCCCTGGGTTTAGGTTTCATTCTTTCCTTTTTTGAGGGAGTAGAAACAAATACAGCATTAGCCACGTTGAAACCTAGAGCAACTTTTATGCCCCAGTGGTGACGTTAGCAACAGTGATTCCTTGATGTGGGAGAAAGCAGCCAGAAGATGGAGCTGCTCCTTACCAGTGGGGAGGGCCCCCTGTACACACCGAGAAGGAACGCTTGTCTCTAACATCAGGAAAACCTTGGACGCGGGAGTCCAAAACCATCTGGACTGCACACTGCCAACTGCTGCAGCCAGCAGAGAACAGACACAAGCGTTCATTCAGTAGCGCACATGGTGAGGAAGGAGGAAGTCAGGGAGCAGACAGAGCTTGTGGGACTTCCACGCACGTCAGGGAAGGCAGACAGCAGACAGGCGAACAGGACAGTGTGAGCGTACCAAAAGCTACAAATACATGTTACAGGAAAGCCTCCTCTGACCTCTGGGCAGAGGTGGGCACCTAGGCCCCAGAGGCCACAGAGAACTAGAACCGCACAGGATCTGGAGAGTTCTGGCCCCTCCCCACCTTCAGGCAGCTGGCTCACCACATGCCCCCGAGGGGCTCCCAGCACAGCGTCCGAACCAAGAGAACCAAGAGAGCCACGCCGGCAGCCCGCAGCAAAGGCAATGATGCCATCCTGGACAAAGAGGCTATGGCCTTCAGCCAGGGTCCACACTGGCTAGGAGGAGGGACTCTACGCAGGACTGCGCTGGAGACAGCTCACACCAACCGAGAGCGCCTGGGGTGAAACTTTCAGGAATCTTGGGGGCCGACTGTTAAACACAGCCACTGTGAAAAATGCAATCATAGAGGCTTACAACAAGTTGTACTGAAAACAAAGGCAATGAAATACTCACAATTCATCACTTCTTACTTATTTTGCCACACTACTATTACCTAGGTTTTTGAGTTTATTCATGACTATTGTATCCACAGGGAGAAAATGGTGCACTACTGAGGCATCTCTTCCCAACTCCACGTGTGGTGACGTCATGTTAGTAGCTGGAAACCAGCCACAGTGGAAGTATTTCCACCAGCGGAATTGGCAAACACTACAAATCAGGGCTTCATTCACTCCTGGGCCATATCCAGTCCAATGTCTGTTTTTGAAAATAAAGGCTTTTTTTCATTTTATATTATTTTTTTATTAAGATGAAACACAACATTAAATTAGTTATGTAAATAAAGTTTTATTGGAACACAGTTATAACCATCCATTTCTATATTGTCTATGGCTGCTTCTGTGCTATAAATAGAGGCAGAGTTATGACAGACTCTATGGCTCAAAATATTTACCATCTGGCCCTTTACAGAAATAGTTAGCCAACCCCTGGGGTTTAGATTTAAGAAAGTGAGGGAAAAAATGTTAATAATGCAGATTAAATTTAAAAGTGTGTCCTGCCTGTAGCCATTGCATTAGGAATAGCACAAGCAAACAAGGAAATATCCTTCCAGCATTTGAAAACTATTATCTAATTCAGCATTAACATAAACAAAACTATCAGTCGACATTCATCTCAGAACTACACTCATAAGCTGACTACAGATAAAAAGCTTCAGCAAAAATCAAGGAAAGCAATCTGTGAAACAACTGGTATACAGAATTGACAACAAAGAGGGCTAGGTATTGTATTATTTGTAAACTGTATACTACCCATCCTGTATATCAGTGAAATGTATAAACCTACATGTGTATGTGTATGCATACTTTTTTTTCCAGAAAAGCCAGCTGCCAAACATTTATTGGCACACCATGGAGTAAATTAGAGTATATTACTTCAAAGAACCTGAAATAAAGTTCGAATGAAATGAAACTCCATTTGCATAATTACTGTATTTCAACATTACATGCAAATGGAAAAGAGGGAAGAACTTGGATTCATTAGATATAGCAACTCTTGCCAATTATTGAATGTCTACTAAAAACTGGCTTTAAGTTTCATCACCTGCACAGGCAAACAGATTTTCTCTATACTGATTGTTAGAGTCAAGCGAAAAAATCCAATCTAACATAAAAGTTAGGTTCATGGACATAGCACTCCTTCTTATAAAAGTTAATGACATTATTTAGAAAGTCAATGCAATTATTTTACACATTCCCTAACACTTTATACTTCATTTTTCTTATAATCACATTGAAAAAATGTTATGCTTGAGTTTTCCCCTCCAGTCCCACTTCAACTGTCCCCCCAGAGCATTGCATGGACCATCATTTCCTCCATGTGCCATGGCATGAAAGCACCTGGAGGCAGCGGGACACAGCAGGGAGGGGATGGGACTCTCGATGGTGGGTGGCCAGGACAGACCTGAAGGAGTCTGATGCTCACAGACCTGGGGAGGGGGCCGGGACAGCCACGAATGAGGAACAGGGAGGTATTATGCACTGAGGAGAGAAGGAAAGAAGGGTCCAAGTCACAGAGTACCTGTAGACCACGATACTAAGGAGTGGGATGTGTATTCTGAGTGCACAGGATCTTAACTGGCAGAGTGATGAGATCTGCTATTGGTTTGGAAGGAGCAAGAAAGAAGTTTCCCAACAGTGAGATGGCCAGGCATACACCAGGGATGGAGAAGAGACATTTTGGCAGTAGAGCCACTAGGACTTAGAGCTGTACCGGACACAGTAAGGTAGCAGAAAGCAGGAAGCAAGGCACCACTGACTGCAATGAATAAAACCCATGAGTCCACACACGTCCTCTTTGTCCTGGTGGGCTGGACCGCCGTCCTCTGAGAGCATGAAGAACAGGACTGGTGGCCCTGACTAGACCCCACGCCACTGCTCTGTACCTCCCGCATGCACACAAGAAAGAAGTTAATCCTCTCCGCTGGTTGCAGTACACACTGGCCTGCGCCCACTCCACATCTGATTGCTCTCAATAGTTCTCGAGTGCTCTTCAGGCTAAATCAGTCTACTTTTATTTTCATTTTTTTACTGTTTAATTAAAAAGACAATGGAGCACAGGAAAAACAAAAACAAAAAGTGTTCCTATGGCCCCAACACAAGTGGTTCTCATTTTATCCAAAGCTCGAGTTTTTGTGCCTTTCCTAGTTGTGCTTGGCTGACAAAAATACTCCTTTTCTTCATCATGGCAAGACTTGTCCATTTTTCCACAGAGCTTTCAGGACTGTTCTTCACAGCTCTATGCTACTTGACTCTGTAGATGCACCGTGTTTCCTAAGCTTCTCCCATGCCATTAAATTAACAACATCAACAATCATTATTACGTGAGTATATTAACGTTGTTATTAAAATTCATCATGTACCTGTTAATAGATTCCTAGGAGTAAAAGGACTAGATCAAAGAACACCAACGTGGCTATGCCTCTAACTACATAAAAACTTTCCAAAAGGGTGAAGTATGAAGTAGCTCCTGTATCCTGCCAGCAGGGCAGTGTGGGATGAGGCGGGCAGGGTGGGGAGACAGACTTGGACATGTAAAACAGCAAGAGGGTAACTTTAACTCGAGTCTTGATTTCCTGCCAATGCCATTCTTCCCACATGTTTAAGTACAAGGTGTATTTCCTGATTATTAATCACATCAACATTTCTCTGTCCCGTGAGGTCTCTGAGATCTTGGGACTGTTAGTTGTGAATACCCTCTTCATACCGAAAGGACGTTGCTTCTTAAAGGCAATTTCACTCACAAATTCAGATTTTGATCACCCCTATCTGCAAATGCAATACAAAGGGATTCAGAAAAGTCCAGACAGGTTTTCATCCCGACTGGAGTTCCAACCAAAGCACCTCTTCCAAAGTAGTGTGCCTTTCGTTCTACAAGTCTGAGATTTTATTCTACAACCTATTTCTTCCTGTTCCCCACCCCCAGGGAGCTTTTAGAAATGTGTAAAATTATGCAATGTTGTCTGGTAACTGCTCACTGCTCACACTAAAGGGAAGACTATCTTTGAGAAAGAACAGCATCTGTGAAAACCAACGTTAAAAATCTTCAGACTCATCCAGGAGAGTAACTGCTCCCACCCCATTCCCAGAAAGGTAGGGAGGAGCCTGTAGGTGCTCAGTGCCCATGATGCGCCCTTTAGTAGGGTAGGGCTTGTTTAGTTCTCACCTTATAGACAACAGCAAATGTGAAATTGACAGCAAATATGTGATGTGATTTGTCCAACGACAAACATCTCAGAGACACAGCAGTAGAGATCTGAACCCAGGTCTCACTCCAAAACCCTTGCACATGAAATACTTTTCTTTCTTGTTTTCTTTCTGTCCATCTCTTTTTACTTAGGAGGGAGGCTCAAAGGATTTCTATTTGATTGTTAACTGCATTCATCAACCCAGACTTAAGAAATGAGAAAAAGGCTTTCTTCTCTGTAAGACAAGACCTCATGAATGGAGTGGATATGGCTCAGAGGCTCTAGAGACATTGGAAAAACGAAAGCTGTCTGGCTGGGGAGGGTTGAGACGAGTGGGTGGCAAGGAAGGGACAGGAGCCCCTGCACCCCTCTGCTAGCCTAGGTACAACCTCCTCCCCCACTTCCCACGTGGAAAAAGAAAACAGCCCCAGGCCTTCACCCAAAGCACAAGTAATCCAAAGCCCCAGAAGTGTGACGTCCAATTCAGGAGATCATTAAAATTAAACAGAATTTAGAAGTCAGTTCCTTGGTCTTACCAGCCACACATTAGTCGCCGCCCACTCGGGGCTCAGAGCTACCACAATGGACAGCACAGACAGAGACCCTCTCCATCACTGAGCGGTTCTCTGGAAGCCCTGTGCAGGGATTCTCACACACCCCTCTCCTCTCTGCAGGCTCTCAGTGTCATCTCATGATGAAAGCAAACACTCTGAGGTCAGCTATGAAGTGGCCAGGTGACTTGCTACTTCACCCGGCTTAGCAGTCCACTCCTCTGTGAAATGGGGATAATATCTAGCAGAGAGCGAAGACATCCTAAGAGCGGCTGCTTTGGTTCTATTTCTTCTATTAAGGTCCGAAGATTAAAAAATAACCTTTATGAACTCATTCTGCAGGTCTGTGGTCACTGATAGGATTATTCTCCCTTTTCTGCATGGCCTCCAGGAAGGACAACCTCCCTCCCTCTTTTGTTCACCTATCACAGATAGTACCCATTCCCTCATGGTCACCTTGGTGACTTAACAGAAGCTGGGCACTGTACCAAGGACCGACATGCTCAGCCTCTCAAGACAGCACCACCAGGTAACAGCTCCAATAGCCCCAAGCCACAAATAGAGACTGAGCCTCAGAAACAGGAAGTGATTCGCCCCAAGTCCAGGCAGACAGAAGCAAGAGAAGGACCTGAAGCTGCTGTTCTCACAGCACAGCTGGTGCTTAGGGTTCAGAACCCCCTGCAAGGGGGAGTCATCCTGGGCGGGGCCTCACCCAACGAGAGGGAAGAGGCCGGTCTCCTGCAGGGCTGGGCCTGAAGGGCTCACCACCCACCAAAGGGGCTGGACAAGTACAGCAACACCTAGAGCGAGCGCCCTCCCCGTTCCCTGGGTCCTGTCACTCGCCTCCAGAGTCCCCAGACTCCCTGGAACTATGGGACACACACAGAACAGGCTCAGTGCCCGAGTGCTAACTATGCCACTATGGCTCCAAGAGAACCCACGTACCACAGCAGGACCCCGAAAGGCTGAGATCTAGAGAGGGCCAAGTAGTCCTAACGGGAACGAAGAGTCTTCCAGGGAACCAGCCACCCCAATCCCGATACTCGTGAGCTGAGCAGCTGTCTTGCTGAGGCCCACCAAACCTGAACTCTTACCCTCAACCCAACTCAGATAGGAACTGCTTGAACTCATCTGCAGTTTGGAATCAGAGATAGACCCACATCGGTTCATAAACTGGTCACTGACCCTAACAGAATGAAGAAGTTCACTATGAACCAGCAGAAGAACCAAGGTGTGTGTGTGTGGGGGGGGGGGGCAGAATGTAGTTCTTAATCTTCCCAGATCCTTCGCTTTGGAATTTTCATTGCGTGATCCAGCTGGGTTTCAGTAATACTTGTGAAGTCCATCTAGCCNTCAGACCGGGACACCAGAACAGCCAGAGGACGGTGCTCCTGAGATAGCTGGCACGGGCCTTGCTGGGGGAGGCACCCTGGGCCCAGAGCCCAGAGAGGCAAGTAGGAAGAGAGAGGGAGGGGAAAAAGAGGAAGGGTGGACCATCCAGGTGTGGGTACACTAGCAGGTCAGGAGCTGACTGATGAGCAGCTGAGAGCAGCTGGAGCAGCGGAGGAGAGAGGATGCCTGAGCTCCAGAGACTGGAGCACAATGTGCTTGGCTGATTCTGTCTAGACTCTTGATTACAAGTAACAGAAAAGCCAGCTCAAAAGGACCTAATCATCCAGAAAAGAAGCCACTGGCTCACTTAACTGAAAAATTCAGGCAGGGCTCACCTTGGGCTGGTCAGACCATAGTGACTTAACGCTCCCCTCAACTCTCTGGGCTGGTCTCACTCCTGGGCAGGTCATCCCCAAGCAGGAGACCCTACCAGCAACCTGCTTACATCCTCTCCCTTTCCTGTCTCCCCCCAACCACCCCAGCAAAGTGCTAAAACTTTCATAGGCTCTGACTGGGTCACAGGCCCATCCTCAAACCAATGGCCAGGAAGATGCAGTCCCGTGATTGGCTAGCTCCCAGTCACTAATCATCCAATTGGCATGGACCCGAGGGTAAGGACAGGAACTGGCAGCTAGAGGGGCTGTCCACTACTGGGCCTAGGAACTGTGAGCTGCCATGTATGTCGATACCCGGGGCACATCAGGACTGGGGCCACATTCCATTCTCAAGAGCCTTCCGAAGCAGTGTATGTATGTCCTCCTGAGAAAATGAAGGCTGAAAACCTGACCTCATCCGAGGCTGCAGGGTGAATAGCAGAATCAAGATTCCAGGTTGGTCATGTCTAATGACAAAGCCCAAGTTTTCCACCCAAAGACTGTCTTCTCCACTATATGCTACCTAAAGAACTCAGCCTTTATCCAGTCAGCCACGCAGCCCCAACAGAGGGGATGAAATGTCTGTTTCGGGACACTCACTCTTCAGCTGGTTTGGAGAGGAGAGCAGGAGGCAGACCAGCTGCGCACTAGACCTCGCTGGAGACCCCACTTTGCAGGAAGGGGGTTGCCACGGGAGGGGGACCCCAGGACTGCTCTGAGGTCGCCTGTGGAATGATGGCACTGCCAACCACCACAGCGCAGCATACCAAAGTGCCTCCATTCTGAATGGGCTGCTTGCACATCCAGGACAACCATCAGCTAGAGAGAGAGGGTTCAGGTGCTGCTGGAAGCCATGGCTCTAAGCGTCTCTGGGAAAAGCCTTAAAGGCAGGCAGGGCCTTGGTAGTGCTAGGCAAAGCCAAAACACTCAGGGATGAGGCAATGTGGGCAGAGACTTTGGAGAGAATGGAATGGCCAACACAGCGAGGTGTGAGGGGAATGGGGGATGATGGGCACCAATCAGTGTTAGGCCTCAGGCCTCATTCACTTCTGTGGAGGTGCACTCAGCACCAACGTTATAGCAGGGAACTGAAGACAGCACAGTGACCCAAGAAGAAAGCCTGGAGTGACAAAGACAAGCACATTCTTGTGCCCAGGGTCAGCTCACCTCACAAAGCAGATGATGCCACATCCTATTTCCCAACTTGGGGGAGCCCACCCCCCACCAGATAGAAAACCATGTTCACTGTAATCCTAACAGAAGTGTCATTCCCAGGGTGACAAGCAGGTGCCCACTCCCCTCTAAGTGCAGCTGACAGGCAGGTTCACCAGAAACCCTAAGGTAGCGCCACCCCCACCCCAGACCAGTGTCCTTACCATTTCTGTCCTGCCGCACAGAACGACACAGGCTGGGGGCCCCTATTGCTCTTGTCTGAACCGCAGACCTTGCTTCTACATGCTCCTCCCTGACTTCCTGTGGATACTACCATTTTCTTATAAGGCCTCCTTCACCCCCAAGCCAAGCCAGAGTCATTCTCCAGTTTTCAAACTGGAAGCAAGAGAGTGAATCTCCTCTTCTTCAATGGCCTACCTGTCAAGAGGTCAAACTCGAGCTGCTGCATTTCCCACCACATAGAGAAGAATTCTGTCCATAAGACAGACAGACAGACACACACGTCCTCACAAACACCACTCTGACTCAGTGATGGGGTGAGAAAAGGTACAAGCAAAGGCAGGACAAGCTCACATAACACATGGGAGGGTGATGTTTCTGCCCTTTGGTGAGAAGTTAAGTTCTTGCATTCAGTGGCAGCACTGCCTTGTCACCAACCTTCATACTGAGAATTGTAAATGCTTGAGAAGCTCCTCTAAAAAGAAGTGAAAGTGAAATACCAATTCACAAACCTTTCCTCCATAATCATGCCTAAAACCTAATATGTGGCCCACTTCTGTCGCTGCTAGGCTACCAGCATCCGGCAAGGGGGGAGCAGACATCACCAACTTCAGGTGCTTGCTAAGAGCCACCTACCCTCCCACACACAACAAACAAAGGGAATGAAAAATGGAGAAGGCTGTGAAAGATCATCTGACCCTACCCCTTCTCAGTTAACCTAAGGGGAAGAAACCAACCCCGGAAGTGCAGGTACCAGTTTCCGGTTACCCAGGTTAACCAAGGACTAGAGGAAATGTACAGGACGATCAGCTCTGAGCAGATCATCCAGTGTCCATCCATGCCTCTGAGCCAAGAGGACAGAAGTCCGGAGAACTCAGCTCTCACCTGGTCACAGGGGCCGCTTCACAGCTACCGAAGGCCTGCGTGAGTCTGGGCCTCCTGGACTGTACCACCTCCCCCTGCCTAGGCTGGGTACGGCACCAGGAGAGATGATGGGGACCAGGGGACAAGCAGCACTGTGGCAGGCTCTCCTAGACTCCCAAAGTGCTCCTCAGCCCAGCATGGGGTCAGAAACCACCCCAGCACCAGCGCTAACACAAGGTAATAGTGTGATTACAGGCAAATCAGAGTCTGTGGGTTCAATCAGGAGTGGGTACTCAGAACCTCGTGCTGTGACCTCATAATATCCAAACCATGCCATTGCTTACTCCAGACCTTACATTTCAGTGACACCCATTTTTGTGTCTGGACCCAAGTCTCCCAGGCCAGTACCACAGCCAACTATGTGATGGTATTATCACATCAGAGATGATTAAACTGGCATGCATTCAGGGGACATTGTCAGCTTGTTCCCCACCCCATAATCCCCTCCCACCAACAGGACCCTGATGTTTCCTGGAGTCATGCCCTCTATTCTGGGCTGGTCTGAATGGAACTAACACCATGCCCAGATTTAGGGGTGCACCAATTAACACTAATTCCACCAAAGCCTAGAGAACGGTCCCAGGAAATGTCTGCTGAAAATTCTGGGAAAGCATCACCTTCTCTTCCTGGATGATGGTCAAAGAAGGTGAATCCCCAACTGGGGGAGCTGAGAAGAAGACACCCCACTGTGTGAAGGGAACACTACAAAAGAGATGGAGCAAAGCCAGGTCCTCACCTGAGAACAGACTCACCTCTGAGCCTCTGAGTGGCACAAGCCAACCAGCCCTTTCGCATTTACGTTCCTATCATGAGCACAGTATGACCCACCCTTTGAGGGTGGGACAGCCAAAGGAATTAGTAAAAGTAGAGGACAAGTGCTCTGCTGGCATCTATCTAACTGAACACTTGAAGGAAATAATGTGAAACTGGTGGAAAGAGGGTCAACTCTTCCTATTTTATGACCTATACATCAGTGTCACTCTCATCCACAAACAGCACTAAAAAGCCAGCTTGCCAACCGCTTGCCTGGCACAGCTGCAAGATGCACGGGGTAAACAAAGTTGCAAAGTGTCTACCTGAAGTCACTTCCAGAAGGGCTGGTCTTAAGGATGGCAGTTAGCTACCCTGGGAATCACCTGGGCAAAGAGAACGTGGCCATAGCCCCATACCCCAACCTTAACTGGGCCAAGGACCTTGTGGCAAGAGGGGTCAAGACAGCTAATGGAACTGGGGGGGGGGGACAAGAAGAACCTAGACCCCATATGTGCAAGCAGAGCTGCAGCCAGCTTGGTGGATCAGCTGGCTACCCAGAACCAAGTGTGACCAGAGGTGTGGGTAGGGGATGGAGCTGAAGGTACAAGTATGGGCAGGGCGGTGGGGCTACCAGAGCCTGGAAGAGGGCTGCCAGGCCAGCTGCTGAGCTCTCAGTGTGAGCCATGGTCACATATACGTGAGTCTTCCATGAGAGGACCACAGAACTATCCCCTTCCTCTTCCTCTTCCTCCTCCTCCTCCTCCTCCTCCACCTCCACCTCCACCTCCGCCGCCACCACCACCACCACCACAGAGTCAAGGCTGGCCCCAGCCGGCCACCTACGAAATTATTCTACACACCAGGGACAGGTGACCAGGATCTCCACAGCAGTCATGAGCTGACCCACCACAGGGCATGACCTGGAAGAAACATCACCCACTTTCTGGCCCCGATGAAACCTAGGGGAGAGGGGGTCCAGGAAGGGTCTGGTTTGTCATGAGACTGAGTGTCCCAAGGTAGCATTTGAACAGTATCTCTGGGGTCCAGAGACAGGCAGGGATCTAAGACTAAGAGTCATCTTTTCTGTTAGGGGTGAAAAATGCCAGCCAAGAGACAGAAAGGAAAAAAAGGCCTTACACCTTTTTCTCAGCCAGTTCAAGAGAAAGCACAAAGCATTTCAGGTACAACTTTTCTCCCAGCCTGGCATAAAACCATAGCACAGACAAATCCAGCATGAGGATCCCTACTCAGGTAGGAGAGTGAAATGTCTACCTTGTACTGACTATGCTCTCTCAGGTGCCTTGGGAGGCAGCAGCAGGTGGGTGAGGCCTGGGAGAGGGAGAGGGTGGGGAGAGGAGGATTCCCAATCCCAGTGTGATCCCTTCTAGCTGTGTGTCTACTGAGCCTCAGTTTATGCACCAGTACCTCCTTCCCTGTGTTGCTATACAGAGTAAATGTTTTGAATTCGTGAGAAGTGCTGAAAAGGACTGCCCCTAGTATGTGCTCAGTAAGTGCTGACAGCCAGCTCCCAAGATCTGCCCTTTTCACAGGAAGATCAACAAGCTTCTGAGCACCCTACTTGCTGTGGAAGTCCTAGAAACACGGGGATTAACTCATGCTCCACTACCAAGGAGCTTGCAATCCCAAGGAAAACATAATCAACAAGACCTGTTATCATCAGGTATGTAGGGTTTTGAAGTTATGTAGAGTGCCTGAGGGCAACTGTCTAGGATGAAAGCGGGAAAGGTTTCTGGAAAAGGAGAGCTGTAGGAATGACAGAAGGCCACAAATGTGAGCAGCAGAGGGTCCCATCCTAGGTATCACACACAAACAAGAAAGGTTAGCTTGCAGATTTAAGTAGATGCTGTTCTGATGATAAGACACAACTTCATTTCAAAGCATGACTAGGTTAAGAGTAGCTTCTTTCCTTCAATTTTCTCAAAAAGCAGCTATTGAAAGTACACCTGTCATTATGTGGAAACTCCTGTGTATTTCTGATCATAGGAATGGATCCTGACTAGGAGCCACTAGACTAGAAGATATCAAAGGGAGAAAGATTGTGGGAACTGCGAAAGAAATGGAAACACGGAACTTAACATTTAAAAACACTTTGTATTTATGAGGTTAAACCTCAGAAGACAGAGCGGAGTCCAAATTCCCTGCTGGGCACTGCTTAAGTGGGAGGCAGGAGACTGTCATTAAACCCACCACTTCTGAGCTGCGTATAGGCCCATAGGGTCCTCTGCAACACTGGAGAGGTCATTAACCTCTACTCTCCCCTAAAATGAAGACGGACCATCTACCTCTAGGACTAGTTCACAGAGCAAACCAGGAAGCAAAGTGTTCCATGCTGCACCTGGCACACAGTAGGTGCCCTGCAGGCTGCGGCTGTCCACTCTACAGCCTCCAGTGGAGAGAGAGAGGAAACCTCACTGAAGTCCCAGAAGCATTCAAAGGCTTTCAGTCCCACCTGCCTAGCAGTGGCACATCATCTGATGTGACCCTTCTCCTTTTTTAGTGGTCTCTTCACACAATCACAGAATCTCCAGGAAATCTTGGGCCGAAGTCTGGGGGTCCAGATGGAAGGCCTAGGCATGTCTGCACACGACCCGGCACAGTGGTTCTGGACTGTCTCGAGCCAGCTCAGACAATAATCAAAAGCTCCCCCAAATGCAGCAGGGCCAACCTCCCAGGACCTCCTGCCTCCCTTTCTAGGTTCGCCTCGGAAAGCCACACAAAGCAGACTTAACCCCAAGGTACAACAGCTCTTCAAACACTTGAAAGCAGACCCCAGGCCCCTCACAGAGCCCAACACTTGCCCCCTTCCCATCCCACTGCTGAGAAGGCAAACTATTCAAGGATTTGCCAGCCATTCCTCCAAATTCTGTTTCCCTCAGATTAGAGACAAACCAAGAATGGACTTCTTGTATCTGACTCTAAAAGTTTTCATTCTGAAAACTCAAATTATGACGTGTTCTAGAAGTCATTTCATGCTCTTCAGAATTCTGAACTACCTCTGAATAAGACACACGAAGAACTGTTCCATTTGGACCTATGAGCTGTAGCCCTGTAAGACCACCCCTGCCCCCCGCAAGCCCCACCCCACCCCACCCCACCCCAGACTGCCCATGTGCACATTCTCTTCCTGTTCCAGGACCCTCGAGGGCAGGGGCTGGGCATCTCTAGGTCTGAACCCCCCACACCCAACACCATAAGCAATTGCTAAAAATGTTATTCAACTGCTGAGCCACCTTTTTCAGTTTTACCATATTTCTCTATAAACAGTATATACCAGTTGGTGGCTGAGGTGTTAGTGTATGGTCTCCCCAGACTGGGAATGCAGGGGCCACTTTTTAACCGTATATGCAGAATACCAGTATGGCTTCCTCACACAGGAAATACCCTCCAGTTCACGGAATCTCCGTGTCAATACTTGCTCAGTTCTACATGTGTGCCCTGAGAGTGAACAGGAGGAGTTTCACACGGGGGCCCCAAGTGGCCAGGCTGAAAATGCACTGCCTATGCAGTCACTTGCCAAACCATGAAGTCAGTCACCCATTCCAACAACCAGCTGAGGGGTCCCAAAGGGACCAAACAGACTCAGGACAGCACAAGGCGGAGGGGGAGAAGGCACAACTTCTACTGACAAAGACAAAGCCCCCAGCTTCAAGAAGGTGATTCAGAGTGGGGGCTGGGCAGAGACATGCCCACAGAACTGCCCATTCCTAGGAATCGGACTGAGTTCTGGTTGAACTGGAGCTCTGTCCGAGAAGATGCTTATACAGACACCAAAACTGAGGCACCTCTCCTTCACCTAACCCCAAGGCTGGCACCCTTGAGATGCATGTCCTGCCACACACAGCGACATCTTGAGCCCAGGAGCCCAGGTGACCATGGAGCCTTTTCAAATCTGTATCAAGACAAAGGCCCCTTCCCAAAAGCTGATCTTGGGACAGTCCTCCAGGTTTCTGTGACTTCCAGCCAGGACAACATATTCTAATTAAAGCCACTTCTGAGGACTACCAAGAGACCTCTGCGAAGACAGAATGTAAAATCCAACTTCTTCTGAGGGACAGAGTGAATCAGAACAAGGATTTACACATGCTTCATAAATGACACTTGTTACCTGCCTGTCCCAAAGTCATAAAATGCCACACTGCTCTCTTCAGATATTCTGGCCACATATAAAGAGCAAAGACAGGAATGTCATTGCACTTGGGCAACCAGAATGATCAGAGGACATCCACATGTTTAGATTTTATATCCTCTAACATGTTGGAGAGAATCAGAACCTATAGCCTTCCCTTTTACAATTTTTAACAATCCTCCTTTCGGCAGGATCAACAGCGTTCCAAGTTATCGTAAGTGTTATAAACTTGAAGCAAAAAACAAAACTGGCATGCAAGACTTACGAAAAGTTCCATTATCAGCTGGCAGTTGCCACACCACGGTAAGTCTGGCCCAGGATTCTGTATCCCTGCCAGAAACCTTAAGATGTTTCCAGGACAGGCTAATATCATCAACCTGTTAGATCTACCACAGATAAATCTAAACCAATTTGTAATCTCATATAAACTTACATGGGACAGAAAAGGCTCCCCACATCTTTTCTTACCAGCTCAAGAACACTGCCCTCTCGGGCCTCTTCTGAAGCCATCTCTCCATCTTTGAGGGCAGTGTGGACATTAAGAATGAGAAACACTGTCGGTTAAACTTTGGGTAAGTCCCCAACTTTAGGGCAGTCACCTCAAATGAAGTCAGCAGAAACAAGCATCTTGTCCTCTCCTGGCCACAGGAGGCACCCACTAAACAGCCCGACTGTCATCATGCTGTTGGCTTCTGCACCTGCAGGAAGGGGAGACCGGCTGCTCATTCCACCTTACAGGGCTGCTAGGGGGAAGCAGAAGACCCTGTTGAAGTGCTGCAAAATCATATAAAGTATATATCTCTGTGTCAAGTTCAGTTAGAATTTTGTTATTTTAAGAAGTTCACAGAATGCACCTTGCATTCAAAGAAAAAACTTTTAAAGCAATTCATGTTAGAATGTGAACCCTGGATCTGGAAGGAGCTTTATGGGTACATATACCAGTTCCCAGGCCCACTTTGTAGACAAGGACCCTGCAGCCCAGAGAAGCTAGATGACATCTTAATCTTCGAATCCCCAGCCAGGAAAATTATCATTCCTCGTGTCTCTCTGTGGAGGCTCCTTGGTCTATGACTACCTCCCACTGACACCTGATGTCTGCAAAACTGTGAGAAAGAAAGTAGTTTCTGAAGTTTCCTGCTGGAGAGCCTGACCACTGTGTTTCTTTACACAGACATCTTTAGCAGGTTCAAGTCCCTTTTTCCCCCTCAAGTGCCTTCTCTGGCCTCTTTCTGGTCTGATTAGAGATGCTCACCTGCTTTGAGCAAGGCCTGCCTTGTGCCATTACTCAACTTGTTATGAGGATGCAGTACCCACTCCACCGTCTGTCAGACCTATTCTCAGATACCGGACTAACATCTGTGTTCTTCACAGTCCTAAAGAGTTCCAAATTAGAATACTCCAAGACTGAACTTGAGCACATATAAAAGTCACAAGGGCTTCATAGGCCCAAGAAGGATCCTAGGGTTCCGTCAGTTTAACCGGCACTTTGCACTCTAAAGTGCCTAATGCTTCTACTCTAGAGAAAGAAGAAACAAACCATGTTCATGCAGGCCACATTCTGGTCAGGAAGACAAAACCTGAACTTCCATGAAACAATGAGTGTCCAATACAGACGAGAACCTAATCACCTGCTGAGGAGACTGTGCTTGGGTGGACGGACTCCAACTTCTGGGCAGAAGGAAGACACAGCCCTCAACCCTATCCACCAAGATTAAGCTGGGACAAACGCGAACACTGCTCTTCAGAGATTTTCAACACCCTGGTTGACATACGCCACAAGGAGGATAAGACTTAGATTGTTCTGAAAAAACTGTTAGCTGCTTTTTGAAAAGAAGTGTAGAAGATTTACTTTATTACTGAGTTGGCAGAAATTATTAACTCAGACCCTGCTGTTACAGAAATTCAAATACTCTAGAGACTAGAATTGAGAACATAGAGACAACTTTCCTCAAGAACTCCTCTGTCAGGGAGATGGTCAGTTTCTTTGTTACTTCGCTAACTTCTCAGATACTTGTGGGTATTAGGTCAGCTGCCTGACATTGATTTTTTAGGCAAAAGCTAAGTTTATTAACCATAATTGCATGCCCATAAAGGTAAGCATTACATGACACAATTCTCTGTCGCTTCTCTCAGAAGAGGTTTAATTTTAGTGTTGGCTCTTCAACACTGTCCCCATTTTTTTTTCTATGAGCATCTTAAATATGTGTCAACTAACTATCCCTAAGTGGAGTTCATAATTGGGCAAGGTAGAGAAAAGCAGCCGCGCACCAGCAATGCCCTCCTGGAGCTACCTCATTCTCTCACCTAAGCCCAGGTCAATCCAGAGCAACTGCTGAATTACGGTCACACCACCTTTGCCGGGAACCTATTCTGCCATGGCTCCAGTTTCTATATGGGGTTTGCTCCAAGCCACACTCCTGTCAAAAGGTTCTAACAATGCTTACGGATGGTCACTGGCAATGGCAGCATTTAAAGGAGGCACTTTCTTCATGGTTCATTTCAGAGAGTTTCCCAATTCCATCCACCACACTTCTACTAGAATTCTATGCACACCCATTAGTGAAGGAGTCCCCCGAAACAAACCACATGAAATATGAACCCCATGCCATGAAAACAACCATAGGCTTCTATGAATGTTACATATCTGCACACACCAAAATACAAAAACCTGAGATTTGTTTTGTAGTTGCTCCTTCTCCCTCTTCCGGCTAACCCCCCTTCCTCCTCTCCCTCCTTTCCCACTAGGAACCCTTTAGATTACAGCCTTACAAAACACTGGAACCCCTGAGGTCACTGCTCCACCTAATCTACATCGTGACTGCCTGTCAAAGTGCCTCCTGATCCCAAAGCTCTCCTAGGTGGCATTAAGGATCAGTGCTAATATCTCAGCAACCCCTCAGATTCTCCCAAAGGCAAACAAGCACGTGGAATTCAAGAAATTATACTCTGGACAAAAGATACAAAAGTCACCAAGGTTACATTTCTCATGTCACTTGTTTTAACATTTCAATCTTGGGAACCACAGCGGCACCAGTTACTGCAAAAAATTCTAGAAGGTTTTATATAGCTTGTGCCTACTCCACCCCCAAAGTCATAACAAAAATGTATACAACATTTGTTAAAAACAATTACCGTCAAGTTAATCTTAACGTTAATAAGGGCCTCAAGACTAGGGATCAGAGAATTACTTATGATACAAAAATCAGAGTCTTACAAAGACCGTAACTCCTCAATTTCTACCAAAATTGTACAAGCCAATGTGAATTACTCCAAAAATACGAAGTTTAAAACATAGCGCTAAGAGTAATTAGTCAAACTCACATAAGGGAAAACAAAAACCCTACAATGAGAGAAACCTGAGTTACCTGGTCCAAGACAGTTTTTTTCTTCGATCCCCAACATATTAAAAAGTGATCTCAATGGTCACTTCCTGGTCTCCCAGCAAATGCAAGGGTTCACTTCATACCTGGATGCCACAACATCTTCCTATTGCTCAACCTGCTCCTGCCACAGGCGAAAATGACCCCTACTGCCAATGATTCCTTGGAGAAAATATGAGAACACTATTGAGTCTTCCCCTACACACACGAAGCAGGGCAGAGGAGATCCCTCTGCAAACAGTAGCCTCAGTGGAGGGCTATCTGAGAAAGCGACACCCTGGGGTTAACCCTGACCATCTAGGTGACAAACCACCAAGCTGGGACCCTCAGGTAAGGGAAGAGACTGCCAAAGGAGGGCTCTTGAAGGAACAGGAGACAAAATAATCACCTCTAATTCACACCAAAAAGCTAGGCTCTGGCTGGATTAGAGACGCAATGGGCATTTAGGGCCAGAAAGGTAACAGGAAGGATCTCACCCTCCCAAGATAATCTACCGTCAGCAGCAATCCCAGGAAGGATCCGGCAAAGGCATGTCCACTCGCAGAACCAAGGGGGGGGACTCTCCACGCGCCCTGGGCACCCGGCTAAGGGCAAAGTAACCTGGGGGGTTCCCTCTGAAGCAGGGAAGGTGCTTCCAGCCGGGAGAAGAAGGAAGGAGGACTTCCCTGATCACCCAGAAGGCCGAGACACAGGCGGCACAGGCTCCCGAGTCATACCCCGGACACCAGTTGCTCCACAGCCTTTCTCTCTCCCCTCCCCCCATGCAGGGAAGACTTCCCGGGGGTCGCAAGTCCCCGGGGAAGGGCAAAGCGGGTGAGCTCCGTCAGAAGCAGCAAGGGTCGTAGAGGTGGAGCGAGAAAGAAGGGAAAGCTCTAGCCTCAGCTCCGGTCTGCTCCCTCCGCCCAGGCCGCACGGAAGCCTCGGCCTCACGTACCGAGCGCCGCCAGACTGCTCGACCTGCCCCCGGCTCGGGCCCGTGGGGCGACAGACCGGGATGGCAGCGGCCCTCAGGGGTAGGTGGGCGTCGGGCGGGTTCCCTTGAGCCCGGCGGGCGAGGGGCTCTGGGGAGGGGGAGGGTCCCGGGCCCACGCGGCCTCCGTCCCGGCCCGCGCAGCGGATACTTACGTTGCTCTGGGGGTCGATGGCCTGCAGCAGCCGGTCCCTGATCTGCTGCGGAGACGCCGGAGCCGCTGTCATTGCCTGGGCGAGGCGGGGGGGAGCGGCCGGGCCAGCGGGCGGGCGGGCTGAGGCGGGGGACGGGGGTCACTCACTCGCCGGCCTCCGGGAGCGGAGCCTCATGTTCCCCGCGGCGCCGGGGGAGGAGGGGGCGCGCGGGGTGGCGGAGAGGGGAGCCGGGGCTCGGGCCCGGGGCGCCACCGCCACCAGAGGAGGAGGAGGAGCCACCGGAGCCGCCGCCGCTGCTGCCGCCGCCTCGAGAACCAAACTCCAGTGAGCTGCCCCCGCGCGGAGCACTCTGGGTAACCCGCGCCGCACGCAGCGTCGGCGCCACGCTGAGGAGGTTGGGAGATGGGGCGGGCGGAGACGCCGGGCTTGGGCGGGGCCGCGCGCGAGCCCCGCCCTGTAGCGGCACGCATGCGCGCGCAGGCGCACTGGCCCACAACCATGACCCGCCCACCGCCCGGCGGAGGGAGCCGTTGGGAGGCGGTTGGGCGGGGCAACGGCCGCTGCCGGGAGGCCCCGCCCCCGGCTGGGCCGTGGGGAACTGAGGTTTCCGACGGAAACGCGCGGGGCGCCTAGAGTCCTTGAACCTGGACGCTCCAGGCGGCCGCCTCGGGCGGGGGGAGGCGGCGGCAGGACTCCTCATTAGGGAGAAAAGCCTTCCCCGTACGGACGGAGGTGACGGGAGTCGCGGGCTGGAGAAGCTGCCAAGTTTTCCGAGCCGGGGGTCCTCAGCCCCTTGATCGCTGTTCCTGGGGGCGAGGGAGACAAGTCTACCCTGTGATAAAGTGCGGGGAAGGGTCGTCTCAGGAGCGTCGGGGGCCGCCCCACCCTTCCAGAGGGAGGGGGTGCAGGCCGGCAATCTGCAGCGCTTCGCATGCTGGGATCACGAAAACAGGAGACCGCAAAGCGCCTCTCCGGGGAGCCGTCACGCCAGCTAGGAAAGCCCCCAAGTCAGCCCCGTGAGCCCACCGACCCCAGAGCTGCAAACCTGTGTCAACGCCAGGGTTTCTCATCCTGGGCACCTGTGACATTTGAGGCCGGATCACTGTTGCAGGGGCCGTCTTGCGCATTTTAGGATATTCAGCATCCTGGATCTCTACCCACTAAACGCCAGTAGCACTCTCCCCTCCAGTCAGGTCAACCAAAAATGTCCAGTCATTGCCAGATGTCCCTGTTGAGAACCACTGGTTTAAAAGACCCACCCTGCTCTGCGTGGAGGTGCTGGAAAACTGAAACCCTCCTTCCCTGAACAAAACCTTTCACAAAGGAGGAAACTGAGGCCCAAGGTCACCCAGAGTTCTAGGTCAAACCCAGAGTTGTTAAAGGTCAAGTCTAAGGAGTCTTCTTCCCCACCCCCACCTTACTGCCTTTTTCCACTCTCTCTGCTCATTCTGGAAGCCCTGTTAGGAATACTGTTACGAGAAGGGGTGAGAAGGCAGGCTGAGTGGATTATTAGCTGCAGCCTCCGGAGAAATAACTTTTTTTGTTGTTATAGGAAGACCTAGATTTAAAACAGGAGGGAGGCAGCTGATGAGAACCACATGCGTGCCTTGGATCTGTGCTACACCTGTTAGTCTTGCATTTGTCATGCTTCTGGGAAGCATTTTTATTTGCTAAGACGGCTGTTTCGGCACGTGGTTGTGGCTGCTTCCTTCTGGACATGTGAAAAGTTTTACATCACACTTGCAGGAGAAAATAAACATGGGCAAAATACTTCTCTTTAATTTACTCACGCTCCCTCCTAGAATGAGGTGCTTTGTGTACATGGTCCAGTTTGGAAACCAGCCCATTTGGAGATACTCTTTATCTCACTTTAGATAAGCAAAATAAACAAGCTCTCCCCCAAGCATATTCTGGTCCTGCCTTCCTTTTAATTTCTAACTCAGATGTTCAAGATCTTATTTTTTTAATCAAGGATCACATAGAAGCAATTTGTTTGCGTGGGTCAGGTCATTTAAGAAAGATTTGGAAAGCACTCAACTTACCTGCTCTTTTTAAACTAAGAAGCAACATTAAGATGACTGAGTTCTGCATGGCCAGCTGTATACACACACCCAGACATAGGTATGCAGTTCAGCTCCATAGATGTGGCACAAAGTGGGGCTCCATAAATATTTAACAAATATTAAGTGTACTGTATACACATTAGGATGCATATAGACACATATATATATATACACACATATATGTAGATATAGTTTTATTCCACATTTAACATATATGTAGTGGTAAAAATTAAATCAGATGGCCATTCAATGAGAATCTTAAGTCTTGAAAATGTTAGCTTCTATTAGGTCCAGAACAGATAAGCGTGGTTCACCTAGTAAGACCTTCTGTTTCAAGGAAGACATACTTGAAATAGCTCCTATCGGTTATACAAAGGTGGGAGGCTCAAGGTAAATCCTCTTGTTGTAATGGTTCTTCCCCAGCAACGTGCCCTTTAAATTAGTTAGGTCCAGAGAACATCCACCCCCTGGCCTGAAAAGAGAAGATATTTTGTGCCTGTCCTGAAAAGACGAGCCTATTTTGTACCCCTGACAAGGCTGCCTTACCTCCTAGTGAGGTGGCCCCCCAAAAGGTAAGAGGCTCGGAGTCCATGACTTGGCTCTTGCCATGGGAAGTGGCAGGAAAGTAGTTTTAGGAGCCTGGGTGCAGAGCATCCTCAGCCAGGTTTGGCAGTGAGAGTGTGGGCTTGTTCTCCCTCAGTGAACTGCACTGGCTCGAGCGGGATAGGCAAAGGCATCACAGAAGGAAGCCGTGAGCAAGCCAGCTCCCACAACTGCTTAGGACAAGTCTTCAACAGCACCACCACATGGTGGCCATGAACAACAGCAGGCACCTGCCAGGCGGACTCATTCATTCAGAAAGTGAAAGGCAGCTGTGACCCCTTAAGGCACCCACATCCCTGGGAGCTGGGCAATTCAAAGGCGAGGAAGTGACCGGACTTACCCCAATAAAGTATGTGAGGGCTTCATGAAGAATAGGAAAAATGAATGCGACGAAACCACCACCCCACTTTGACCAATTTGTCTGCTCTGAATTTAACATCTGATGGGAATTTTTTAAAAACACCCTCATATATCAACTCATTCAACCCTACTGATGATCTCAGAAGCACCCAGAGACAGGTTTCAGAATTCCACTTGGCTTTGCAGCAAGGCCGATTGATTCTAAAAGCGAAAAAAAATTCAACTGGTTTTGAATAACCCCTGAAATGTCACTGCTTTTAGGAAGGGGCTCCAAAGAGACAAGAGAACTCAAAATAATTTTACTGTGTCTTCAAGCAGAGGGATACAAAGGCACATTAAGAGGCACAAAGCTTGCTCCTGAGGATCTAGTTTTGAAGTTTCCAAGCACTAGAAACAGGCTGGGGACCCAGTAGGACACTGCCCTAATTGTACTGTCCGAGCAGGCAGGTGCCCCAAAGGGGGGCCAAAGCCGCCCTGGAGCCAGGAGTATCAAGAAAGATGTTTGACAGCATTTCCACATGTTCATACCCCTTGCCCCAGTATTTCCCAACTTCTAGAAATTTATCCAAAGAAAGCAATCAGATGCAGACAAACATGTACATACGGGGAAGCTGACGGCAGCATCATTTATAACATAAGGGCAAACGACTGGAAGAAACTCAAATGTTCAGTAAAAGGAGAGTATGTAAATAAATTAGGGGTCAATTCCTGCAAACGGGAAGGTTATGGACGGGAAGGGAGCACGGGATTCTATAATTCCACCTGGGTAGTGGTCTTGTCTTACGGGTGTATGCAACATGTAAATTCACACAGCTGGACATTACGCTTCAAAAATACATAAATATAAAAGGATCTAGATAGAGACAGATGATAGATAATCTTACCACTGAAATCAGTACTGAACAACATGGAATGCTCCCAGTTTCATATTAAATGTTAAAATGCAGCATATAAATCATATACATTATGATCTTAATTTTGGTTTTATACAAGTATGTCTGCTCAATGCACCTGATGCACAGAAAAAATACTGGAAGGAAAGCAGCCAAAATATTTACAGTAGCTTTGTTGACAGGCAGGATAACAGGTGATTTTTCTTCTGATACTCGTCCCTAAAGTTCCGCATTTTCTAGAATGAACACGCAGTGCCTCCTCATCTCACCCAGTGCTGGGATTATTCTGACCTCTAGTAGCCTCTAGTTGTCATGTGACTTGGATACTGCTAATTGGAAGCGTGCCCATAATCTCTAAAATCCTGAGCAGGGATTTACTATCAGGCCTACTAATGGATGTCCATCTAAGTCCTAACAGCCCGTGTTCTGCCTACTGCCCCCGTTCTGTATTATTCTCAGTGACAAAAAGAATAACATTTATTGAGTACCTACTAAGTGTCAGGTTGCACGCTGAGGGCTTTACCTGAGGACCCAGATGAACCCCTCTGGGCGGTCAGGCTCTTGTGTCAGCCTCTCCTCTTGACTCGGTGGAATGGGGGCTACAATTTGCTTTAGAGAATGCTGGGAAACCATGCTCTGCCTGGTCCAAGCTGAAGCTTCAAGAAGGCCTCGCAGTTACCACCCAACTCAGCAAATCCACTCCTATCAATCTTGCCAAGAAAACGGAAAACCTACACTCAGAGACTTGTGCAGGTAAATGTCCTATCAACCGGTGCAAGGTACAAACATTGATCTCCACCAGCTGGTGAACAGACGAATGAAATGTACATCCACAGGCTGAAATATCACTCATAAGAAGGAACGAGAAGAAATTAAAAAGAGGGAGCAGCAGCCTGGAAGCATCTACCTTTGCAGACCTGGGGGCAGGGAGCTGCCATGTCAGAATCCAGTGACTGTGCCACAGGGCCACTCAGCAAGAGGTAGTGTCCCCAGGCCTCTGTGAAGGAAAACAAGGTTCCCGGTGACAGAGGACATGGAGCCCCATACACCTAACCCCAGCAGGTTGGGATGCCCTGTGGGAGGTGCCAGGCATGTGAGCTGAGAAGCCCTTGGGGCTCAGAGCCAGCCCCACTGTGCCCCATCCAATTTCCTGCCCCCAGAACTGGGACTCAATAATAGAGGTGTTTTTTTTTAAAAGATTTTATTTATTTATTTGACAGAGAGAGAGAGAGATCACAAGTAGGCAGAGAGGCAGGCAGAGAGAGAGGAGGAAGCAGGCTCCCTGCCGAGCAGAGAGCCCGATGTGGGCCTCGATCCCAGGACCCTGAGATCATGACCCGAGCCGAAGGCAGAGGCTTTAAACCGCTGAGCCACCCAGGCGCCCAATAATAGAGGTTTTAAGCCACTTAGTACTGGGGTCATTTGTTACTCAGTGCTAGCTAACAGAGATATAGCTGCTAATGTCTCAGTTTCAGACAGTGAGGAGACACACACGGCCCCTTCGCCCCCAGTGATACAGCTGAGATTCCAGGCTGAATCTTTCCGATTCTGGACCGTGCCGTCCAGCCCTCATGGCTCCTTAACTCCGGGCCCCTCCTGCCAGGCATTTGTCTTTGGCCACGTGCCCTCTGTGTTTCTATCCTCTCCTGAACCTGTGCCCTGTTCCAATCTCCTCACCTGCTGACAGTTCTCTCCTCCGATCCACAGCACACACATATCCAGGCAGCTTATTTTCTTTTAAGCTTTAATGATCTCCTTTATTACGCTGACCTTCAGCTAAGTACAGGGTAACAAATTATCACACACAAAAACAACACAGCGTCCATCATCTTAACACACACGTACACACGAAGAAAATAAAGGATCACTCTGTCTCTTTTTTGATTCCACTTCTCCTACTGCGGCCCATGCTTTTTTTTTTTTTTCTAGTAGCTACGGGAACACGCCTATCAATCTCTTTCACTTGCACTTAATTCTTCAGAATGCAGACCAGTCAATATGGCTGGGAAACTGTAAAAGCGATTTTGTCTGGTTTTGGTTTGTAGTCATAAAATTATTCTTCTTGCCTTTTCTTTTTTTTAAAAAGACCTCCAAAAAATTGCTAAAGTAGTGTTTTTGAAATGTTCAAATAATCTCATTCAATCAAGTGATCTAAATCATTGTTAGATTAGAGGGTATCGTTTTGCTTAATGCAGTTTTATGTTCGCTCAGTAACCCTTATGAGGCAAAGAAATAAAATCAGGAACTGTTCTAATTCTCTAGTGAATGACTTTGATAAACATTTTATTTAAGAGTCTACAGAAATAAGATAATCCTTTCTTCCTCAGTAAAGGAACTGCAGGATAAAGTATCAATCTCTTGTAGCTTTTTCTGCTCTAGACAGCTCTTGCTGACGGGGGTTTGGATCTTCTTGTCCCCTGCTCTAAAAACTCAGGGGCCTCCCACTTCATCTCACTTAAGTCCTTGGCCTTGGGAGGCCCCCTTGTCACACACGGCAGGTCACACACATATATACCACCCATGTTCCCGGCCAGCCTTATCCCTCCCCAACCCTACCAGTGGGTTTCCTCCCCTCCTGTCACACTGCTCACCTCACTAGCCAACCACGTGACCCGGTCCTCGTTCCTCAGAAGAGGGAATCTGGCTAAAGTCATGTGACTGGATTTGGGACAGGATGACAACTCGGACCAGAGCTCAGCGTTCCCAGACTGGCAGAGAAAAATACGTGCACCAAGTCAGGTTATAAGCCACATCCCCATGGAGCAGACCAGGGCCAAAGGACTGATGTCAAAAAGCCACCAGGCACTGATAGAAGCAGAAAGGGGCCACAGCAACAGGTCCCCAATTCGCCAATGGAAATGTCTCAGAAACAAAGGCTGTGTTGTGCCACAGCAGAGAAAGCGACGTGATGACAGGTGAGATGATCCAGAAAGTATTTCCTACAGGCTACAGAGAAAAGAGGTGTCAAGTCCGGAAAACGCTGGGTCCTGAGCCATCGGGGTCACAGAGAAACAGACGCACAAAGAGGAGCAATGACCTGTCCCCAACATCGCTGGCAAGTGAGGGACACGGCGGGCACTCAGAGCGCAGGCCCACCACCCCCTCCCTGCTGTTCCCAAACTCCACATCTCGAGAAGCCCAAAGAATTTCTTTAACTTTGCATCTCTTTCGTTGGCAAAGCTTGTCCGAGGCCGTTCAGTCTCTGCTGGCCCAGCTCCATGTGAATGTCAGGCTGTTCTGTGGCAGACTTATTACTCTTTTTTTTTTTTAAAGATTTTATTTATTTATTTGACAGAGAGATCACAAGTAGGCAGAGAGGCAGGCAGAGAGAGAGAGGAGGAAACAGGCTCCCCACTGAGCAGGGAGCCCGATGCGGGGCTCGATCCCAGGACCCTGAGATCATGACCTGAGCCGAAGGCAGAGGCTTTAATCCACTGAGCCACCCAGGTGCCCCAGACTTATGACTCTTTGAAGAGCGAGTGATAGCCCAGATGCCTCGGGGCATATACAGCGGGTGCTGCTGGAAAGCAAGAGAAGGTCTGAATTTGGAACTGGCTCTGGTGCCCCGGGCTTCTGGACGGGTCTCCCAGGTATGCTGCACACGAGCCACGTGCTTTCCTAGTCCACGCCAGCGAACAGGTGGCAGAGCCCAAATAAAGGTGTTCCAGTGGGAGTGTGGCAGCATCGGAGGAGAGGAAGGTCAGGGGACCAGGCTTCATGCCAGCTCGGCTGATGACCCCGGGGACTCTGGGCAAAGTCACTTCCCTGGACTGGCCTCAATTTCCTCATCGGGAAACACGGGATGACGGCGATACTGTGGTCACCCCTCGTTGTGCCAAAGCATAAAGGTTATGCGTGTAAAGCCCTGGCACGATGACTTTGACTTCTGCTCATGTAGTTAGAGATAAAGGGCAGATCAAGAAAGAACCCCAGGGGCGCCTGGGTGGCTCAGTCCGTTAGGTGTCTGCTTTTGGCTCAGGTCATGATCCCAGGGTCCGGGGATCAAGCCCCGCGTTGCGTGCCGTGCTCAGCGGGGAACCTTGTGTCCCCCAAATGCACCCTCCCACCCCCACCACGGCCAGAGCTCCCTCCCCCCACATTGTCCTGGCAACTGCATAGTTCATTTGTCTTAACATGACTCTCAGGACTGGACAATTGCAGCAGACTGCCTGGACGAGATTTTCTTCTCTCACTCAGTAAAGTGTCACAGAGATGAACTCTCTAGACACGAGCAAGCAAATGTCCTATTTGGAAAGGGTCTGCCAAAAGGAAGTCCATCTAACTGGAGCCGCTGCTTGCCCTGAGAACATCCTGAGCGCTGCCAAATTCCCAGGTGTGTGGAATAAGAGTATGGAAAAGGACAAATGTTCCAGAAGCTCTATTTGTGCCTTTTTTCCTTTTTAACCTCAAAACGTGGTGGTGGTGGTTTTCCTCATGTTTCCTAGATGCTCTGATGCTCCCAACTTTGTGTGTTTTTCGTCCTTCCTGATCACAAGAGTAATAGATGTTTGGTGCAATCAGTCAAGTACAGCAAAGTATAAAATAAAATTTAAAAACCACCGCCTGATGGGTACATGGGAAATCACAGCACTAGTCTACCATTTTGTGTGTTTACAATTTTCCAAAAGAAAGTTAAAGATGGGGCACCTGGGTCGCTCAGTCTTGGTTAAGCGTCTGCCTTCAGCTCAGGTCATAATTTCAGGGTCCCGGGATCGAGTCCAGCATCGGGCTCCCCGCTCAGCATGAAGTCTGCTTTTCTCCTTCTGCCCTCCCCTCAGCTCATGCTCACCCACTCTCGCTCTCTCGCAAACAAATAAATAAAATCTTAAAAAAAAAAAAAAGTAAGTTAAAGATGGAAAAAGAGTCCCACAGCAAGTTAGGCCTGGTCAGATGTGTGCAGTCTCTGGCTGTTTTCACCCTTCAACAGCAGAACTGCATGGCTGAGTAAGAGGCTATGTGGTCTTCAAAGCCAAAAGTATTTACTGTCTGGCCCTGTGTTGGGTTGAATAACATCACCCCATCCCCAAAGATGTCCTGGTCATAATCCTTGGAGCCTGTAAATAAATGATGAAACATGGCAAGAGAGAGAATTAAGGTTGCAGATGGAAGTAAGGGTACTAGTCAGCTGACCGTAAGACAGGGAGATGATTCTGGATGCTCCCAGCGGATGGGCCCAATGTAATCACAAGGATCCTTAAATGGGGAAGAAGGAAGCAGAAGCAGAATCAGATGGCATCATGACAAAGACCTGTGCAGACATGGCTGGCTTGGAAGGTAGAGGGAGGAGCCTCAAACCAAGAATGTGGACAACTTCAAGAAGCAGCAAAAAGCAAGGAAACGGATTCTCCTCTAGAGCCTCCAGAAGAAACCAGCTAAAATCCCGATTTTAGCCCAGTGAGACCCATTTTGGACTCTGACCTCCAGAACTGTAGGATCATCAATCTGTGTTGTTTTAAGCCACGAAGCTTGTGGCCATTTGTCACAGAAGCCACAGGACAGCTAACTCATGCAGGCCCCTGATGAGGAAAGCTTACCACTCTCTCTCTTTTAGAGGCAGTGCCGCCCAATTCTAGGTTTCTGCCTTGAAATGCACCTGAAATGGACTCATGACTCGGGGGCTGGGGTTTTCATTTTAGTCCCCTGACACAGAAACTGAAATAGCCACGTGCGGCTAGTGGCTACAGAACAGCCAGCGTCATTACTCAAAGTGTGGTCCGGGGACCAGAGGCAGCATGGGCATCACCTGGGAGCTGGCTGAAATGCAGAACTGCAGCCTGTGCCTCCCACCCGCTCTGTCAAATCCACACTTTGCCAAGACCCCTAGGGGATTCATGCAGACACCAAGGTCTGAGAAGCTATGATCAAAGTTGTCACCCCACTTCCACGCAAATACTGTACTACAGAACATCGGAAGGCAAAACCCCTCTGTACCAGGGGTCAGGATCAGCTTTGCTAGACCACAGGGAGCTCTTTGAAGTTTTTAATGCCTCCAATCATACAACTAGCCAAGGGCAACTCACGGCCCCGGAATCTCTGCTACAGAGCAGACCTTTGACCATCTGTTATGGGCTGAATGGTGTCCCCGAGAAATTCCTATGTTAAAGCTTTAACCCCCAAAGTGACCATACGGGCAGATAAGGCCTATAGAGAGATAACTCAGGTTACCTGAGGTCATAAAGGTGGGGCCCTGATCCAATATGGCGGTGTCCTCCTAAGAAGAGAGATGCGCACGTGCATGCACAGAGGAAGGCCACGTGCGCGCACAACCAGAAGGCAGCCATTTGCAAGCCACCGAGAAAGGCCTCACCAGGCACCAACACTGCTGGCACCTTGATCTTGGACTGCCAAGCCCCCACAACCATGAGAAAATAAACGTTCTGTGGTTTAAGCAGCCCAGACTGGAGCACTTTGTTACGACAGCCTGAGCAGACTAAGACACCATCTCATTTCAGCTTCACAACACCCCATCAAGGAGGTTTTTTAATGAAAGTAATGACAGCAACGAAAATACTACCACTTACTGAGTGCCCGCTGTGCGTGAGGCAGGCTACAGATACGGGTGTGTCAAGGCTCTCTTCCTCACTGTCCCCTTCTCACAGATGAGGGCGTGGAGGGGTAAAGATGCTATTTTCTGCCCCAGATCACTCTCCATAAGGGACAGAGATGTCTGTAACCTGGCCCAGACCTCCATCTTCCTAGGTTCAACCATAACCATCTTTTCCACATTTTCAATTTTTTCACTTTTCTCTGATTCACACAGTAAACTCTAATTAAATGCACCAACGCTTTATTCCCCCTAAAATAACTTTCTACAACTTCCCCAGCATACTCCAATACCCTTGGGCCCCACATTTATCACCGATGGTCACAATAATAACGTGAACTAACCACAGATGAACAGGACCCACCCGTAAGATTTCTTTAAAAAAGAAAGAAAGAAAGAAAGAAAAGCCACTGTCCAGTCTAGGGATCGGCACACCTTTCTGTAGAGTCAGACCGTAAATATGTTTAGTTTTGCGGGCCAAATGGTCTCTGTCGCAAGGACTCAATTGTGTCTTTCCAGCTTGAAAGCGGCCATTGATGATACACAAATGAAAGGGCGTGGCAGCGTTCCAATAAAACTTCATTTATGGACAAATAAACTGGAATTTCCTCTCATTTTCTTCTTGATCCTTTTTCAACCATTTAAAACTGGGAAAACCTTTCCATCTTGTGGACCATGAAGACAGGTGGCAAGCGAGATGTGGGCAGCAGTCTACTGACCCCTGGTCTGATCCAAAACCATCCACTGGTCAAAAGGAAAACCACAGAGCCGTACTCTGAACTAGTTTTTGCTGTTTTCTAATTGAAAAATGTGGACTTTGAATTTCTAACTTGCTCTAGACCCCTCTGCCCAATTTCCCATGCAGGAATGCTCACTATTACCAAACTCTCATTTCCAGCAACTCTCAGAGAGGGGCTCAAAGCGGATCAAGTACTTTTCTC
Source organism: Ailurus styani (assembly GCA_002007465.1). NCBI lineage: Eukaryota > Metazoa > Chordata > Mammalia > Carnivora > Ailuridae > Ailurus > Ailurus styani. The sequence goes on along the minus strand of LNAC01000008.1, from coordinate 9,688,035 downwards.
TGTGCCATAATGGAAATCAAGGGAATGATGAAAACAAACCCCCAAGTCGAATTTACATCTTCCTTTTAAAAAGACCAGGCCTTTTGCTTTATACACAAACGGCGTACGTCTTTCATCAACATGGGAAAACATCGGGAGGTTTGTCAAATATTTCATAAACACAAATGTGGTTAAGAAGGAGATAATGAAACAGTTGAAATGAAATGAAAATGCCTCACTAATGACAGCCACGCTGGCTTTTCAAATCTAACCACTTCAGAGGAGAGCCGATCTCATTATCACATTGTGCTGCCGGCGCAGAGGAACTCCCACTCAGGAGAATCACAGGGAGCCCAGAAGAGATCTCTCCCCTAACTAGCAAGAGAAATAAAATTACGTTTTGGTCTATTAAGCTCACGCTTGAAAATAGCTGGCTTGATTTTCAGCAAGTTCGAATTGTTTATTAAAATCTAGACCACAAGGTGTGCTGATGACTTCACTTGAGTGGCTTTAGGGGGAAAGGGCATCTCGAGATTCTCTATCACCCCCTAGCTCAGGGGTCAGCAAGTGCATCACATAAATGGTCCAGAAAGACAACATTTTCAGCTCAGTGGGCCAGATGGTCTCTGTCACAACACTGCCATTGTAGCAGGAATGCAACTAAGGCAGGCTTAGACAATACATACTTGAAGGGGTGTGGCTGGGTGCCAATAAAACTTTATTTACAAAAACAGGTAGTGGACCAGGCTCTGCCTGGGAACCATAGTTTCCGACTTCTGCTCTAGAACAGCTGGAACTGAAGTGCAATGAGAAACCCACCAAAGGAGGGACATGTTCCACCTCTCGAGATGCCAAGGTGGAGGAAGCAAAAGGGGATTTCCAACATGAATCCCAAAGGGCAGGTGCTGCAAACTGTGGCCTTGTTTTCATCCCCAATGTGCAGCTTCTCACCTTGGCAGTGACTCCATGTAACATGCTCCAGGGCAAGCAGCAGTGGGCATTTAGTACTCAGACAGTGGTTGAGGTCCCTAACCATCAGGACCAAGGTAAAAAGCCAACCAGCATGATGTCAACTTCAGTCGTTTGCAGAACAAAACAGTTATCTAGGTGGAGCCTGAAATTCTCATCCTTATTAACAGGTTAAGCCAACTGAAATAGCCTAATACCACTTCTGGTCAAAGCTGATGGGGATCTACAACCCAGTTATTGTACATATAAACATACATAAATATGAACTAATGAACAAAGATGCAAGTCGTCCAAGATGCATTTTACTTTGGAATCCTTAGTCCAAAGCTGTCAAGATGGATCTCTATTTAAAAGTGACCCCAAGGGGCGCCTGGGTGGCTCGGTTGGTTAAGCATCTGACTTGGGCTCAGGTTGTAACCTTGGGCCCTGGGATCAAGCCCCACATCGGGGCTCCATGCTCAGTGGGGAGTCTGCTTCTCCCTCCCCCTCTCTCTCTGCCCCTGGCCACACTCGTGTATGCATGATCTCTCTCTCAGATAAATAAATAAAATCTTAAATAATGTGACCGCAAAAATTCATTAGGGGTGACATACCGAGATGTTCAACACAGTGTTTTTTATAATAGACAAAAACTGGAGACAACTCAAGTCTCCATCAGCTGGGGATGAGTAAAAGTAATCATGGCACATCATTATAATATTTTTAAGAACGGTAATTGTAGGAAAAAATACAGAAATTTACTCTCAGATGAGAAAAGCAGGCTAGAAGACACAAAGATACAATTTACGTACCGAAAATGCGTGCACCATACCCAATGCACATGCACAGAGAAAGAGCCAGAAGGATGTGTATGTACTTTGAATGATGCTCTCTGAGGGAAAATGATTATTGGTGGTTTTATCCCTTAGAGCAAAGCTACATTCTATAATTTTGCTATAATGAACATGCATTGATAGTAAAAAAAAACTTGCAAACAAACAAAAACCACTAAAGCTACAATGGTGGTACATATCAACATGGCCTTCCTAGAAACTGCAGAAGTACCCATGAAGGGAGCCAACAAAGGTTGCAACAATGGGGATCACGGTGGCATGGATAACCGCGGGCAAAGTACAAGTTCAAAGAACACACGAGAGGACCAGCAAGAAGGCCAAGGTTAAACAAAGATCTACGGACAGCGCTCGGTAATTAAAATCCAGCACCACGAAGCCTGTCTGGCAGGCCAGAAGATACGAAGGAAATGATGCCGAAATGAACACAGTAGAACCTAAGCCACCTTACCCATGATCAAACTATGTCGCACCCAGGCAGACCTCATTTTACTGCACGCCACAGACATCTACAAACCCACAGTTCACGGCAACCAGTCTCTTGGTACCATTTTCCCAACAGCGTCTGACTGCTTCATGTCTCTGTGTCACATTTTGGTAATTCTCACCATATTTCAAACTTTTTCATTATTACTGTATTTGCTTTGGTGATCTGTGATCAGTGATTATGACTCACTGAAAACGCAGATGACGACTAGCATTTGTTGGCGATAAAGTGTTTTTTTAATCAAGGCACGCACGCCGGTTTTTTAGACGTGAGGCCACGGTCCACCTCCACGGTGCAGCGTAAACATAACTTTTATACGCACCGGGAAGCCGAAACACGCATTTAACTTGCTTTACTGAAATGTTAACTTGACTGGGGTGGTCTGGACCTGAACCCACAGGGTCTCCAAGGTATGCCTGTATACTGAAACAGATGAGTACAGAAGATGCTAGCAATGAGGACACCCAGGTTTTGAGTGCTTCCTGGGTGCCAGGCACACTTGATCAAGCACTCAGCCCGCATCTGAGTGTGCTGAACCTCACAACAACCCCAGGCAGGTGGCACTTGCAGACCCATTTTGGAGACTGGAAACTGAGGCCGGGAATAGGGAAGCATGCACCCATGGTCCCACTGGCAAGGAGCAGAGACAGGACTTGAACCCACATCTAACTGGGCCAGAACATGAGCGCTTAGATGCTGGGGAACCCTAGGCACCCAAAACACAAACTTCAAAAACCTTTGATGTTAACAAGTGTTCTTAAAAAGCTTCCTAAAGGTGAACATCCGTGAGAGGCAACTTTACAAATGGACAGCAGACTCCGAAGCCACACTGCTTGCGGAGAGCTTAACAATGAGATAACGGTTCTCTGGGAAAAAATACAACTATTGAAACAAAATCTCAATGACAGCATTCTCTTCACAGAGCACGATTCATCCCCATAACGTACAAATGCCTCGCCTCACCGAAACCCCAACACCAGTCTGAATAAAGCAGTGAGGTTTCCTCACACCACTGACACGACCTGAGGAGTGACCAGCCAAGATCTTGGGACCTCTGTTCTTGCTGACAAGGACACAGGCCAGCGCAAACCTCGATTCAGCAGCTACGTTCCCAGATACTGACAAACTGTAGGCCCAGATGTGACAAGGGAATAAATTACAGAAGCAGTGAAGGAGAATGACGTCAGCTAAGCAGCAGTAAAAGTGGATTGGACCCTGGTCTAGCAAAACCCCACTGTCCTCCCTGGCTCTTTCAATACTTCCCAAAGCAGCCAGGTCAAAAGCCCATCTGCCCAATTCCGGCCTGACATGTATTAAGGAAAATCCAAAATGGGAAATCGAACACTGCCTCTCTTCTGGCTTTCTGACAGCCTCCAAAATGACTCCTCAGTGTTTCCCATGGTGTAATTCAAAACAACTCCAGTTGGAAGTTCTTGGTTAAAAAGAATGTATAAACAAAAATCCTTTTTAGAAATGAGCTTTATTTCCAGTGCTACTTAGTTCTGAAAAGTCTGCATATTTAGTTTTTTCTCCCACCAGGTTTACCTCCAAATCAGGAATTCAAAACCCACAACAAACAGATCAAACACCAACAGGATCTGGGTGTCCACCACTGGCATTTCATTCTGGCAAAAAAGGACCTGCCTTTCAAAGAAGATTCTATGCAAAATGCTGTATTTCCTCAAATGAGGCTCACTGCTTTTCAGCCCTGAAATCACTCACATGAAAACCCAAACTTCCAAGCTTTCAGACCTGGACCCCAGTATCATCATGTAAGTCGCTCATTCTTGAAACTATACATTTAATGGCCCCAAGGGTTACTTTAACAGAGGGCTGCAAGGCAGGGCAAAATTTCTTATAACACCCACAACTGCCCCTGCCAACTGTTCTGTACCTCTCTTCCACGGGAATCTGTAAGGCTTCACCCTTCAAGTCCTGGGGATGACCTCAGAGGCACTGAGTGGCCAAGCAGAGCCCATCGAGACAGGAAAGGAATTTGGACACAGGGCCAGCAACAATGAACTTGCTTGTTATTCCTAAACACAGTCCAATAAAGAGGCTGCATCAATCTTAAAAGCCAACCTTTCTATTTCAGATCGCTGGATAAAAATTATTTTGAAAAATCTGTATAATTTGAACCAAAAAAGGAGGGTTATTAAAAATAAACCAAGAAATATCCAGAAATGCGTTTCTAGTAGAAGCTTGCTAGATGAGGAATTCCAATCTAAAAAAACAATCTACAAGACGTTCTTTTTTCTGTGGGGGATGCAATGTTACCACACCCCCTTCCATAAACCCTCCTAAAACTCAAGTAGACAGCATTTCAATGCAGAGACCAAAGTGAAAATATCTTTGAAAAGAAAACAATGACGTGGCTGGGAAGCCGTGTGCAGCTTGGCGAACATTTTTTTCCACCCACCACGAACTTGGGCTTTCTGGGAAGGTCGCTGGTTTTCCGGTCAAAACCATTCTTGAAGTCGTCAGGAACGGAGGAAGGGAGACTCGGCATCTGGGAAGGTGGTTCCTGGTCCCTGATTCCCAGGAAGGTGTGTGTCTGGGGCTCAGGAGCCAAAGAGCCTAGAAAAGTCAGAGGGCAGAGATGTCCATGAGTATGGGAAGAAGGATGTAATGCTCTAACTCAGAAAACACTTTAGGAAAATATTTTCTGTTACTATTATTAAGATTTCATATTACTTATGACTTCATAAGTAACTCTTCTGTTACACAACATGAATATACTTAATGCTACCAAACAGTACATTTTATTTATTTTTTTAAGTAGGCTCCATGCCCATCATGGAGCCCAATGCAGGGTTTGAACTCACAACCCTGAGGTCAAGACCTGAGCTGATAGCAAGAGTCAGACGCTTAACTGACTGAGCCACCCAGGTGCCCCCAAAATGGTACATTTTAAAAAGAATAAAAGCTATTTACGAAAGTATCTACTTCATCAGAATCTGTAACATTTTATTTTAGCCCATTCTTTATTACTACAAGTCAATGATGACTTTCATAAATTGAAAAAAAGATTATTCTTTTGAACGAACAGATGATTACAGTTAACTCTGTTCATTGAGAAAATCTGAACGGGAAAGGCCTGGAAACTGTATAAATGCCCATGAAGTTGACAATGGGTATGTTATGACAGAGGTCTACAGGGGAAAACTATAGAGCTATTAAAAAGATACATATTTGGGAACTCTGTTATCTTTGCAACATTTCTATAAATCTAAACTCTTTCCACAATAAAAAGGCTTTTTGAAGTAAGAACAACAGATGGTGTAGGATCTATGTGCAAAAGAATGACATCGGATCCCTACCTCACACCATATGCAAAAATTCCTCAAAGTGGATCATAGACCTAACGATTAAAATTAAAACTACAGAACTCTTAAAAGAAAACTTAGGCCCAAATCTGCAATGACCTTGGGTTGGGCAATGATTTTTAACTGTAATACAAAAAAAGCACAAGTGACTAAAGAAGAAATAGATAGACTGGACTTTATCAAAATTAAGGTTTTTTTGTGCTTCAAAGGACACCACTGAGAAAGTGAAAAGACAACCCAGGGAAGGGGACAAAATACTTGCAAATCAGGTATCTGATAAGGGACTGCTTTCTAGACTGTAAGAACTCTTATTAAGTCAGTTATGATCCAATTAAAAAAATAGACAAAGGACCTAAATAGACATTTTTCCAAAGAAGATATACAAATGACCAATAAGTACGTGAAGAGAGGCTCAATGTCATTAACCATTGGGGAAATGCTAATCAACCTTCACATCCACTAGGATGGCTCTAATCAAAAAGACTGACAATAACAAGCGTCGGCAAGGATGTGGGGGAAACTGGAACCATCATACACTGCTGGTGGGAAGGCAAATTGCTGCAGCTACTTTTAAAAAATATTCTGGCAGAACCTCAAACGGATAAATATAGAGTTACCATATGACCTAGCAATTTCACTCCTGGGTATATACCAGAGAGGACTGAAAACTTAAGTCTATCTACACAAAAACTTGAACACCAGCGTTTCTATCAGCAATGTTCATCAACAGCCAAAAAATGGAAACATTCCAGATATCCATCAACTGATGAGCGGATAAACAGGCTGTGGCATAGACACACAATGGCCTATTCTTTAGGCACAGAAAGGAATGCAGTGCTGACACACGCCACAACACGCTGGAACCTTTAAGACATCATGCTGTGTGAAAGAAGCCAGACACAAACAGGGCCATATATTGTTATGATTCCGTTTATGGGAAATATCCAGAACTAGCAAATCCATAATGACAGAAAGTAGGTAAGTAGTTCCCAGAGGCTAGAGGGAAGAAGAGGCAGTCACCACTTAATGGCTATGAGGTTTCCCTCTGGGGTGATGAAAATATTCTAGAATTGCATTGTGGGTCGTTTCACAACCCTGGGAATATACTACAAAATACTGAACTGTGAAGACGGACTTCCACTTTTCACTTATTAATCTTGCTCCATGATTTGACACCCTCATTTTCTCCATACCTTCCCACCCAGTATTTTATTATGAAGATTTTCACATGTAGAAGAGTTAAAAGAACAGTTCAGCGACCACCCACATATATATCACCTCCATTCTACAATTAACGCTTTGCTTTACACAGGCGCCTGGGTGGCTCAGTCAGTTGGGCCTTTGACTCTTGATTTCAGCTGAGGTCATGATCTCTGGGTGGTAGGATCGAGCCTCACATCAAACTCCAGGCTCAGCAGTTGAGTCCGCTTGGGAGTCTCTCTCTCCCTTTCCCTCTGCCCCTCCCCCTGCGAGCAGGCGCGTGCGCGCACACACGCACATGCACTCTTCCTTTCTCTCTCTCTCTCTCTCTTAAATTAAAAAACAACAACAAAAAAAACTTTGCTTGGGGCACCTGGGTGGCTCAGTGGGTTAAGCATCTGCCTTCAGCTCAGGTCATGATCCCAAGGTCCTGGGATCGAGCCCCGCATCGGGCTCCCCACTCAGTGAAGAGTCTGCTTCTCCCTCTGCTCCTCCCCCACTCATGCTCTTTCTCTCTCTCTCTCAATAAATAAGTAACTCTGCCTTTCAGTGTACCTATCCATGTATCCATCTACCTTATTTTTTATGTATTTCGTAGTTAAGTTGCAGATACCCATACTCGGTCCCCAAACACTCGGGCATGTTTCTCTCCATTATTCAAGTTTTTCACGACTTTTTAAAAATTTCCCAAGTAGCTCAGCTCAAGCAATATCAAAGTGGGTGTGGGGGACTGCGAACCATCCCCACAGGGCCCGTGAATCTCCTCAGCCATCGGAGCAGGGTCACCTCTGTGGACGGCCTGGAGCAGATCCTTTCAACTCCCTGGCTGGAAGTGTTTCCTCCACAGACTTCAGGCATTTATTCAGTGTTTACTGCATGCAAATCACAGCCCAGACCAGAGGGTACATGTAAGCAACATCCAGCCTTCTCTGCTTTCGAAACATTCCCCTGTGCAGACAGAACCTGCAGCACGTCGTCAGTGATGGATTGCGACAGCTGCTCGTGTGCGCGTCCTTTTGAATTACCTGACTCTTCCCCTGTTCTCGGACATTTAGGTGATTTCCAGACTTTTTTTTAATACCCTGGGAAAGCCAGTCACGGCCTCCCGGACGGAGCCCTTTCTGATGAGATCTTCCCTCACTCTCGGTGCCTACTGAAAAGGGTGGCCCAGGTCAGGCGGTGGCAGGAAAGCCACACAGTGAGTAGTCTGGGCTTTGCACACCGGGCAGTTTCTGTCCCAGGGCTTCAACCCCTCTGCTGTAGTGCAAATGCAGTCACAGAAATGGGTGTGGCTGCATGACAATAAGACTTCATGCATGAAAACAGGAAACAGATACATATGGCCCACGGGCTGTGGTTTGCCGACTCGACCTCGAGGATTATGCTGGGATCAGGCGAGCCCCCACCTAATTGCACCTGGGTCACACCTAGCTAGGTCAAGCAGGCTCTGCTCCCAGGAAGCAAAAGCAGCATACCAGGCTACAGACAAAGACAGCCCTGAGCTGAGCTAGGAGGTCACAGAGCCTAAGGTGACCCTCACGATCACGGGCTAACAGCTGAGCCACAAAGGGAGCCAGCTGGGCGAGACAATGCATGAAGCTGATGGACAGAAAAGAACTATGAACACAGAGTTCTTCCCTGACCCGGACCCTTGCACATACTACCATGCCTCTCTTCAGTTCTGCAAATGGCAAGGCTTCCTCCTGTTCTTTAGCTTTTGATTTAAATAGCATTTCTCTGTGAGCCTCTTCCTGACCATCGCCTAAACTGAGAGGCTCCCATTCGCTTCATGAGTGATTTTTCCCTATTTGTTTTTCAGTCCCCGTCCCACCTGCGATACTGTGCATTTGTTGATGGCAAGGACGAGGGCTCTCCCGGTCTCAGCTATAAGCCCAAGGTGCAGCCCACACTGGATAGTTGTATATCAGTAAATAAGGGAAGGAAAGGACAAGTGGGAACCCGGAAAGACCAATGCTGTTCCACTTCCTGTGAATCCTAGTTATACTCGGTATCCTCCTCTGCAAACTCCCCGATCTCTTCACCATCCCCCTCTGTCCCTGCACACGCTTCATCTGAGTTTCCAAAAGGGTTTCTCTGGGCACACATCATGGTCCTCATTCTGGGCTCTAAAACATTTTCCAGTGGCACAGTGAAACTCCTAAGTCCTGGAGTCATGCCCTCAAACAGCCACCAGGCTGGCACAAGGACCACCCAGCAAGCCCAAATTCAGCACAATTACTCAAGAGAGCCGACTTTTCATTCTCTTCCTCTTTAGGGGAAGAATGGGGACCAGCCCGGCACGATTAGCCCAGATGATAGCACACCAGGTTCTCCTACGGCTTCTTCCCTGAGCCTGTTTACTCTTGAGTCTCACAATTCATAAGAATCATTAAAGCCCCGACGCTGAAAGGAAAACCAATCCGATTAGGTTTTTTTAAGCTTAATGAAGAAATGAAAAATGGGCATGAAAACAGAAAAGAGTCTGAAGACACTTCTGAGGGCTACCAGCAGGGCAGGAGCAGGACCCGGCAGCACGCTGGCCATTAGGCCACATTTTCCACCTTGGCAGACACCAAGGATGGGCTAAACACAGCACAGCTGGCAAGAGGTTAACAGGGCCACAGGCTTGAGGGAAGGTATCTCTTGGCAGCCTCTGCTGAGGCACCAGGAACAGCCAGAACTTGGAGAACACCATGTTCCAATCAGAACTCCGGCCTAGACCACAGTGACGCAGTTTAACCCTTGTAGACCCTGCCTCCCTCTCCAGCGTGGGAGAGTTACATTCTGAAAGCAGAAAGCGTGACACAAAAGCACAGAGCGAGAGACAGAGGACGAGCTTCTGGTGGGTCATTCTGGAGAACGCCACCGAGGATAGGACAATGAAGGGGACAGGCAGGCCGGACTTACACGATCATGCAGAACATCATGAAGACATTCCACAGGGCGATGAAGATCCGGAAGTATCTGAGGCTCAGTAAGAATTCCCGGATGTTGTCACCTGGAAAATCAAAATGGGTTTTTACAAGCACTGCTGACATTTCTGTTGTCATGGCCGCGAGGTGCTTCTACGGTTTCCAACCGCCCGGATCCCACCAGCCCACGTTCCAGGGGCAGCACGGCTTTTCCTGTGAGTCGCCTCTGTTCCCCCACCCTTGGAACTCGGGCAGTAGCTGCCACTGACCAACCCCTAAAAGCCCTCAGCCTCTGATTGGCTTGGGGAGGGGCACGTGACCCAAGTCTGCCCAATGAGACTCAGTTCTGGGACTTTTGTCGTCTGCCCAGGGAGAGTCAGTCCTGGCGCTTCTGTCCCAACTACTGGGAAAGAGGCACTTGCTTTCTGTTGGCCTTTCTGGGCTAGAAAGACATAAGGCCAGTCCTTTAGGGCAGGGGGTGGCAAACTATGGCCCATGGGCCGAAGCCAGCCCCACCACCTGTTTCTGTATGGCCCGTAAGCTAAGAATGTTTTTAAGACTTTTTAATGGTTAAAAAGAAAATACACAGAATATCTTGGGAGACACAGAAATTACATGAAATTCACATTTTAGTGTCTACAAATAAAGTTATCAGAATACACCCATGCCCGCTCATTTATATACAGGATACCTTGGAGGTATTGTGGGTTTGGTTCCAGAACGCTGCAATAAAGCAAGTCCAATGAATGTTTTGGTCTCCCTGTGCTTATAAAAGTTATGCTTACACTATACTGTAGTCTAGTAAGTGTGCGGTAGCATTACGTCTGGAAAACAACATCAATACATGAACTACAAAAATACCGCCAACAAATGCTAACCATCATCTGAGCTTTCAGCAAGTCTTAATCACTGATCACAGATCACCAGAACAAATACAACAATAATGAAAAAGTGAAAAACTGCAAAACGTGACAAAGAGACACCAAGTGGGCAAACAATGTTAGAAAAATGCAGCCAACAGACGTGCTCGCACAGGGTTGCCAGATACCCTCAGTTTGTAAAAATACAGTGTCTGTAGGGCATGATAAAGCAGCCCAATAAAACAAGGTATGCCTGTATTTCCCGTGCTTTCAAGGAACAGAGCTGACATGCTGCACCAGACAATGTCGGACCCACAAATCCAAAAATGTTTACGATCTGACCCTTTACAGAACACTGGCCCCGGCCCTACTCTAGGATCACCCTTTGTCAACACAAACCAGCCTGACAATAAAACCAACCCAGAAGGAAAAAGAGAGCTGGAGAGGGTCACACACGGAGCTCTGAGGCCGGATGTGCCTGAAAACAGTTCCACCCTTGAAGGTTTCCATTTGCTCCAACCACTTTGGGCTGGGTTTTCAGTGTTGGCACCTGAAAAAGCATACTAATTCAGGCAAGTAAAAAGGGGGGCTCTGCTTTGATGGTGACTTACTCTAGTCCCCTGATGCCACAGAACAGAACCTTTCCAAGAGGAAGCAACTTGGTACATTGAGACTCCAGAGGTGTGGGTTCCAGAACCTTCCTCCAGGGTTTAAAGTCACTCACCTCTCTAATCCTCCAGAATGAAATGAATGGGTCCACGTGGGGTAATCTACAAGGGTGCTACCCAAAGTGTCATCTCTAGGCCAGGGCTGTCCCGTAAGTACAGAATACCAGGCGGGAGCTCAGGTATTTACACAATACTGGCACCACTGCACCATCCAAGCACACGATGGATGGGCACACACAGTCTTGCTGAACACAGTTTAGATGAGTTTGGTATTACCCAACCCACCAGGAGAGCCACGTGCAGACCAGCCCAGACTGCAAATGTCAAACATTGGCCAGCCCCAGGATGTCTGAGAGGCACTGCTTGACGAGGCCCCTCTCTGGGCCCAGCATCACAAAAACAGGTTCTCCTGCCACCAACAGATGCTAAGTGAAGGCCACTTGTTCCAGGCAACAGCCAAGTGCAGAGGATACAAGGAGGAACAGGACAAGTATCCCTGCCCTAAGAAGTTCACACACAGGACAGATACTAAACAAGTAATCACACCTGTTATTCACCAAGGCCAATGCCACGGAAGCATACAATGGGGGGATGCCTACCTAGTCCATGTGGGAGAGTGGGGGTCAGAAAGCTGCGAGGAAGTGCATAAGCTCCAACTTTAAACATGGGCAGGAGTTTACTGCAATTCCACAGAGAGTGACCTTGCTCAGTCCCCAGCCTACATATGCCCCAGTTTCCTCCTGTGTAAATGGGGGTGACAAGCAACCAGGAAGACCTCAGCACAGTGTCTGGGACGCAGATGGCTCTCAACAAATGCAGCCACTTGGTACCGGGGTGAGCCAGGCACAGGGAGAGGGGCATTCTCTGCAGTGGCAGCAGTAAGGACAGAACACAGGCTAGAAGGAGACATGCAGGGAGCCTCTGATCAGAGGGAAGCTGCTGTTGTGACTGTCCTTGTCACTGATGCTCTCACTGCCACCAAGCCCTTCTACTCACCCCCCGCCCCAGCTCCGATTTAGATCTCTAGACCACAGCCCCAGGAGTTGGTATAGTACCTTCCACAGAATGGGTAAGCGATAGAAACAGCTGCTGAATGAACATATGAAGGAAAGAATGAATAGATGAATGGTCTAGTGACTGAGGGGACAACCTCTGGGGTCAGACAAACCCAGCCTCAATCAGGATGCTGTCACTGATTTCCTACATGGCCATAAGCAAGTCAAGCCACAGCCCTGAACCTCAGTTTCCTTTTCCGTAAAATGGGAACATGCCATTTACCTTTCAGGGATGGAGATGGAGTACCACACCCACAGGAAGCACCTAACAAGGTAGCCACCACGCGGGTGGGCCCCCAATAAAAGGGAGTGGTCCGATCGTCATCAATTCACTGCTCCTCAGAGTTCCTATTACTCCCATGCAACGTTCCATTACGGCACCCACAGCCTTGGCTCCAATGCCCCCCACTCGGGGGTCCTTCCCTCCACACACAGCAACCCCATCCCTGTCCTCACCTCTCACCTCCTCCGTCACCATTTGTTCCTTGTTTAGGAACTGCCTGTCCCGCCCCAGAACAGTACAACCCACAAGGCAGGAACTTTATCTGTCTTGTTCTCTGCCATGTCCCCAGCACCCAGGACAGTAGCCACCAAGTGGCAGGTGCTCAATAAATGTTTGATGAATGATGCATGGACACAGAAGTCATATGCAGGTCCCACTAGGTTTCAAATAGTTACATGAATAAATTCCAGGGCCCCCAGGGCAGGTGAGATGATATAAAGATGAGGGGGTGGGGGCTGGGATGAGGTAGAGGCCACAGGCCCTGCCTCAACAGGGTCCTGTTTTTCTTAATTTCATCCAATAGGTGCCAAGAGGTTGCTTAAACCCTGAGCTGTAGGATAATCAGATTTTTCTTGATAAATCAGACATCTGAATTTTTATGTGACATCTGATTTATCTGAAAGCTAATGTTGGCATCTAATTAAAATAGGTCTGCAGCACTTTGAAACCGATAGCTACTTGTTCATTCATTCATTCATGCTGGAAGACGAGCACCATGAGGACAAGGGAGGGGCAAATATTAGCCAGATGATAGCATACATCAAGGAAAATCTTAACTGGAGGAAGTTACATGAGTGGTAACCTACGCAGGGAGGTTTGACAGGAGAAAGTGGGTGACGAAGGTGAGCAGAAGGAACAGCACATCTTCAGGCTCATTTCTCTCAACCCCCACCCCCGACTCACACACACACAATTGAAAAGAAAACTAAGGTAGTCTTGTTGGGAAAAAACTGTGCTCTCTGAATTGGACCAATTTCAGAGTCCAGAAAGGAGGCCTTACCTGTGCTGGGCTCCCTCGACTCCTCCCCAAAGCCCTGTGTGTCCTTCTTTTTCCTACAAAGAGGAACAGACAGTGTCCACTTTCCGTGACACATAAAGATCACTCGATCCCCTGGTCCTGACCCCCAGCTCGGAGGGCCACTCAGTTTCAGCTCTAGCCCTGCAGCTGGGCTGCTGTGTGACCTCAGATGGCTGAATGCCCCTCTCTGGGCCATCATCTACCTGCCAATCACAGTCCTGAAGCCACCAAGGTGGAGAGGTTGGTCCGTGGGTACAGAATAGGGCTAAGAATTTGGGGGAGGAGGGGACGGGCGGAAGGCTCTCCGGGATGCGAGAAGAGAGATCCCCGGGAAACAGGCAGTCTCCGTTTCAGTCTCCTGGAGCGAACGGTCACAGGAGGATGGACCAAGCTGGAGGCGTGGCCAGAGGGCGGGCTGGGGCTTCGGGGCGTGGCCTACGGCGTGAGGCGGGCTCACGCTTGCGGGGGCGGGGCTACGGGTCCCCTGGGTGGAGCCGCGATCCAAAGCGGCCTACTCACAGCTTAAAGTTGAGCACCGCCCCTGCGTTCATCAGCAGCGTCCTGCGAAGGGAGAATGAGGTTACCTGGGCCGCCCCTCATCCCTCTCACCCTTCTTACCCCAGCCTCTGGCCCCCCTAATTACCCAAACAGCAGGATGTCCCCGATCATCGTTACGGCCGAAGCGTCCGTCAGAACCGGAAGCGGAAGTCCCGGAGGGGGAGGAGAGAAGAGCACGAGCCGACCAATCGCGAAGCCGCGCTGGCGAGGGCTGGCCCAATCGAAGGCCAAGGCAGGCAGGGTCCCGCCCTGTACAGGCCAGGCCCCTTTAGGAAAGAACGAGCGCCCCTTTTCGCTAGGGAGGCCCAGAGGGTTCGCGAGGAAAGGGCGGGGCGAGAGTGTGACGTCACCCAGGACTGGCATCAGCAGGGGCGAGATTGGGTTACGCGCTGGAGGCGTGCCGCGCAGGCGTGAGGCCCCCGCGCGCTGGAGAATTAGGGCCGAAGGTTTTCCTTCTGGGCTGGGGTCTTCCACGCGGCTTCCGGAGAAACCCGGCCTCCTAACCACTGAGCTCCACGGGGGAATGGGTCCTAATGCAGTGGGCTCTCCCGGACATGGATTCCGGCGGGGAGGAGGTTCCTTCTGGGCCCGATGGAAGGCAGGGATTCCCCACGAGGCTGGGCTACAGGGGGCGGAGGTCCGACCGAGGTGTCCCTTCGGAGAACAGGGATCCCGGGGAGAAATGGAGGTCATGACTTACAGAGCCCCACAGCGGACTAGGGCCATGAAAGCTCCTTAGAGGACGGGGGTCTTGACCCTCTAGGGCACGGGAAGGTGGGGTTCCCAACTGGGCGAGACCCAAAATGGATGCAGGTCGCGATCCAAGGCTCCGGAGGACATAGGTCCTAATGGAGTCCCACCGGGACAGGGTCCTGACCGACCCGTCCCTTTCGGGTGAGCTCCGTTTGGGAAGGACCCCAATGGACAGGCTACCCTGTCCAACTCACTCCACAGGGACACCCCCACACCCTGCCTCGCTGGGCTGAAGGGGATCATGATGGCCAGAGGAACGAAGTATGGGACACCCTACCGGGCTTTATGGGACAGGACAGCCCTGCGACCCGCCCCGGGGCCAGCGGTCGTCCCTCCTCTCCCGCGGGGGCCGGGTTGGGGGCGGTGCCTGGC
>LNAC01000008.1:9623873-9672129 GCA_002007465.1 Ailurus styani | reverse complement strand
CGTACACCCGCTTTGGCCGGACAGCAGAGGAGGGGGGGTGGGGAGAGGAGGGAGGGCAAAGGAGAGAAGCCCCCGGGATGATGGGGCTGGGGGAGGGGGAGCGGATGCGGGCTGGATGGCAGAGAGGAATGCGACTGTATAGAGGAGGGAACAGGTGCTCGGGAGGGGGCTGAAGAGAAGGTCAGAGGTCCCGGCAGGGTCGCATGAACTTGGGCAAGCGGCATAGGTCGTGGTGAAGGCGCAGGCGGGGGTCGGTGCTGCCGGTCAGTCCACATGTCCTGGCCGCCCGCAGCCGTGACCTCCCTCCTTGCCCTTGGCGCGCGGAGCCTGAGCGGCTGTTGAGTGTCTATATAAGGGCCGGCGGTGCTGGGGGCAGTAATCCGGTTCGGAGAAAGTGACACCGGTGCCCCCGCTCCTCTGCGGCCCTCGGGCAGTCTCCCCTCCTCCTCGGGTAGAGCGAAGCTGGGTCTCCCGCGCCTGGCGGGAATTCTTCCAGCCGTGGCGCGGATCCTTCCCACTTACTGAGCAGAATCTGCCCTGGGGCAGGGTGATTCGGGGTCAGTTAAGTCCGCCGGCTCCAGACCCCCGCGGAGAAGCGCAGAAGGGAAGAAAGACCCTCCTTCTTGGGGTTTTTTAAAAGCATTTTTTTAGACGATGGTAAATAGCCTCCTTAGAATGTGGTCTATTTTTAGATAAGGCTCACTGAATGTTTCTTGTTCATCTCCTAGCGTTTTAACTATTATAGCACACCAGCAAACGATAGGGACCAGAGAATTTAGCTTTAAAAAAGGGATCCATCATCCGGAAACTTTGTGACTGTTTCTCGCACTTAGAGGATGTAAATTCCCCTATATTCTTCTCTCAGAACTGAAATAGCTTTTTTTTTTTTTTCAGATTATGAAAATAGGTGCTTTTGTGTTTTTAAAAATCAAGCTCAGAAACAGAAAGGAAAAAAGATCATTACAGCTGAGGTATTGCCGACCCTTCCAGACCTCTCTTCTATGCATTTATAACCCTGTAGTTAGAGACTGTAAAGCACGATTTTATGCAAATAGGATCATATTCTGCTTGCCAAGTGTTTTTGTTCCGTTTTATTTTTGCCCGTCCACAAGCCAGAGCCTATTCTTTAAAAGCCGTTCTGCAGATCAGTTACTTTGCAAAGCAAAATAAGCTCTGTATTGTCTTAGCATGAACACAGACTGCATTTCCTGTCCAAAACGAATTTTCGGTGGTTCAGGCCAGTCAATCCCTGGGCAAGTACAGAACCTAGCACACCTTGGGAAATCTAAAACTGTGGAGGGCTGGAGCTTCGTAGTGATGTAGGACACAAGCGTCTGGAGGAAAGAGGTCTTCAGGCTGGCTGGGAGTATGCAGGAGGGGTCTAGAAAGTTCTGCCAGAGTAAATAAGTCATCTGAACTAGAGGTACTGGAGCCTGAAGGTTCCTGAAGGTGGGGAAGTTTCAGTGTTTCATAACCTGCTTATTAGGGACTCCTGGGGGCTCTTAAACCCCCATCTCATCTCCACTCCAGACAAATTGAATCAGATTATCTGGGATAGGGCCATCCCTGCATGCTCATGTTTCAAGGTCCCCTCCCCAGTGATCGCTGCACGCTGTCAAGACTGAGAAACCCCTGACCAGTTCAACCCCCTCCGTTTGCAACTGGGGAAGTAGGAAATAGTGGCTAAGCTAATTGACATACACAACGAGCTTGTGGTCTCACAGCTGGTAGATGACAGCCTTGGGATTCAAACCCAGGTCTGCAGGACCCTGAGACTCACTCCGATTGCTCTGGGGTACTTGCTTCCCTTTAGAAAAGGGAGGAGTTGGACTTAGCTGGTAGCCACCCCACCCCACCCCACTCCACCCCGTTTGTTGTTCCTGCTGAGCCTCTACAAAGGTTTCTTAGAATCTGTGTGCTGACTGCAGGACCAGCTGCAGAATCTGCAGGGCCCCTCACTCAGAGAGTCAGAATTTCAAGATGGTGACAACAGAACGCTAGACCGAATGTGGGACCCTTCTGAACACAGGGTCCTGGGCAGCCGCACAGCTAGTACACCTGTGGAGCTGAGAGCCAAGCTGACTTTTAGGAAAAATCTCTGAATTAGGAGTCAGCTCTGCCTCTACAACTAAACACCAGGCTGGTTACCGCACCTCTGCGAGCTTCAGCTCACTCATCTACGAAATAGGCTCATCGGAACATAATCCTGAACTCTTCTGCCGCGCTGTTGTAAAGGTGTATGGAGAACTTTGGCAGTAGTAGGGTCTAAGGCACTCGGGAGAGGTAGTTACAATTATTTGTAAGGCCGTGGGAGGATGTGTTTCCTGGGACACAGGCATTTTCTGGGTCAGGCTTTCATGAGAATCCTGAATGAGGACAGAGCTCGAGTGTGGTCCTCAGGGAACAGCATCTGTGCCCCCTGGGAGCTGGCTAAGAAACGCAGAATGCCAGCCCCCCACCTCCAGACCTGCTGAATCAGAATCTGCATAACATTTAAGGCAGGATGGACCTGGAGCTCCTTAATAGGGCAGGGAGGAGAAGGTCTGGCTCACCTCTGGGGCGCCTGGCTCTGCAAGAAGAGAAGAGAAAGCCCTGGATGTCGGCTGCATGACTGACTGAATGAATGAATGAATGACAGTCCTGGATGCTTTTAAGCCTTGACCTATCCCAAGAACCTTCCAGACCAGTGGTTCTCAAATATACCTCCACATTAAACTCACCTGGGGAGCTTTTCAGAATCCTCTTGTTCCCGCAGCACCCCTCCATTTAAATTAGAATCCCTGTGCACGTTACCAGTGTCAGTATGTCTTTTTTAAGTTCCCCAGATAAGAATCAGTTCTGTGCTACCAGTGTTGCCGAGTCTCTGTGCAAGTGACAGTGAGGGCCTGTCTCTGTGTTGGGAGCCATCACAGGCATTTCAAGACGTATCACAGCATCCCCGACTCAACCCACTAGATGCTGGTAGCGCACCCCAGTTGTGACAACCAGAACCGTCCCCAGAACCAGTGATCTAGACCGAGTCTCAAACTCCCAATGCTTTCACGGGCCAGGCAGGTGATGTAAGGGAAGCAGTTAGCCAGCCAGGTGAGGACTCTCCCCACGTGAGATCCAGCCATGCCCATCTTTGCCTGGTTGGAGCAACAGCCACCAGAAGTGATTTTTTTTTTCAAAGGAAGCTGGAAATGCGATTTGCAGTTCCTTATGTGTATATGTTGGCTGTTCAAACATTTCTTTTAATTCGTTTAAAAAATAAAATAAAAATTTTTTAAATAAAAATAATAAGCTTTTTTTTCTTTTTAAGAAATTAATAGGCTATTTTTCTAGAGCAGTCTTAGATCCACAGCAAAATTAAGCTGCAAGTACAGTTTTCATGTACTCTCTGACTTCCCTACCATCAACATTCTGCACAGAGGGGTACATTTGTTCTAATCAACGAGCCCATGTCATTATTATTATATTATCACTATCGCATATTACCAACCAAAGTCTAGAGTTTACGTTAGGGCTACTTTGTGTTGTACATTTTGTGGATTTCGCCAATTGTATAACATGTATCCACCATTACGTTATTGTACAGATAGTTTCACTAACCTAAAAATCCCCCAGGCTCCGCGTGAGCATCCTACCCCCTCCCCCAAGCCCTGGACAACCCCCGATCTTTTCACCATCTCCATAGTTTTGCCTTTTGCAGAATATCATAGAATTGGAATCACACCGTGTGTAGCCCTTTCAGACTGGCCTCTTTCGCTTGGCAGTATGCATTTAAGGTTCTTTCCACATCTTCTCGTGGCTTGTGAGCTCATTTCTTTTCATCCCTGAGTAATAGCCCAGCGTATGTATGCACCATAGTTATTCACCTACTGAAAGATGTCTTGGTCATAGTTCGAACATCTAAAATACTGTGGGGCCAACAGGACAGCTCCTTGAGGCCTGTTTTGAGACCTCTGGCTTGAACTAAAAGCTTTTCGAGGGCGGAGAGCTGCCTCTCCTTCAACCTTCCAACAATCTGTCACAGGGGAAGAAACCAAGGCAGACAGCTGAGCTCCTTCAAGTCACTGAGAAGCTCTGTAAACACACCTCCCATGTTTGGACCCCAGACTAAATAGCACAGAGCCATGGCAGTGCTGAAAGTGCCCCGGGGAACCTTCCAGTGCTTCCCTGCCTTCCACAGACAGGACTGTGACCCTCAGAGAGGGAATGTGGTGATGCCCATCCCAGGCCAGAACTAGGGATGTGATCAGGGCTTCCTCCTCCCTCCCAGGCAGAGCTGATTTTTATAAATCCATCAGCTAAAATTTTCCACCCACAGGTTACTTTCCATTTCAGTTCAGCTCCAGGAATAACTCGTGCATAATTGCTAAGCACTAAGCAATTTCTTTTTGTCCTCACCGGCGCCCTTTGAAATGGATAATAGCCCTGGGTTGACCACCTCACCCAGGTTCCATTAAGACAAGCACTGGAAGCCCCGTGTCCCGGGAGCCCCTCGGTCCCAGGTGAACCAGGATGGTCAGTCCCTCCAGACAGCACGCCCGTTATGCACAAACACACCCACTGAAACCCAGAGAGAGGAGTGACTAGCCAAAGCTCCCCCAGCGAGAGGGGAGTGCTTTGGTGGCAAACCCGGGATTGCAACCCACTTTCTCCTGGTTCCTGATGCTGCCCCAGAACCCAGCAAGAGAAGCCAGGAAGCAGTATGGCAAAGGGAAAGAGCTAAAGGGAAGGTTCTCGGCACTGCCTTGCTGTGGATCTTCAGGGCAGACGCATCCCCCATCGGCCTCTGTCTTCTCCTATGTGGCAATGAGGAGACTGATCTTGCTCTTCTGAGTTGCCGAGATAATAAGTTTGATAGTGCTAAGAATCATCTTGATAATCACGCACACCACATTGAATCATCAATACAACTTGGGGAGGGCGTACCCTCATCCTCTTCTTTGGAAAGCAGAGGAAGCTGAAGCCGGTAGGGAGCAGTCCTTTGTCCAAGGCCACGCCAGAGAGAATGAGCAGCAGAGCCAAACCTGGACCTGTGACTGGTCCCGTGGTGCAAACACGGGAGCCTGCTTTAGTCCCACAACCTGTCCCCCACCCCCCCCCCCCACCGCCTCCACCCCCTGCTCCCTGGCCTCAGTCCCTGGGATGGTCCCAGAGGGCACCAGAATGACCCTGGAAAGAATTCAACCCCTAAAGGGTTATTTTTAGATGCAGAGGTATCCATTTCTGCAAAACATGGGTGCCTCACCTGACCCAGCCCTTGCAGGACCCACCAGCTGCTCGAAAGGATTAACTCTCAGCTGGCAGCATTTTAAATAGACACCCCAGAGGAGAGGAGAGGAGAGGAGAGGAGAGAAGAGAAGAGAACATTCTGCCTCATACTCTAGGACCTTTGTCAATGCTGAAACTTAGGACAACCTCAAGGGCAGGGAGCAGATGCACTGTGGGCTTGTAACTCCAGCGTGAAACTAAGAAAGGAAATTTCAATTCCAGCCCTTGTTAGGAGCTGGGCAAAGAAGGGATTGGGGTCCGCACCTGACGGAAGGAGCGGGACACAGAGGAAAAATGGTTTGTCCAAGGTTTCATGGTTAGTTGGGGGTGGCGAAGAGAAAGGGGAGTGTGTTTACAGTTTTCTTTCAAACAACTTCTATTAAGCGTGTTTCCTGATTATAAAATGTAGTTTGTGCAAGAGAACAGATAGATAACTTGGGATCGGTTCCTATGTTGGAATACCTCACAGCAGAGAAAAAGAAATACTACCCTTGAAAATACTGTGCTCAGTGAAAGAGCTAGAGACAAAGGCTATATGATATGATTCCACCTGTATGAAATATGTAAGTTCAGAACATTTTGCTCCCTGCAAAAGGAAACCCCAGCCCCACAAACAGTCACTCCCCATCCTCCCCTCCTCCAGCCCCCAGCAGCCACCAGTCTGCTTTCTGTTTTTGTGGATTTGCCTATTCTGGACATTTCATATGACATCACATGCTATGTGACCTTTCTTGTCTGACTTCTTTCACTTAGCGTGTTTTCAAGATTTGTCCCTGTTGTAGCACGTGTTAGGACTTCATTCCCTTTTAAGGTGGAATGATATTCCATTGTGTGGGTCTGTCACACCTTGTTTAAGCATTCACCTGTTGGTGGACACTTGGCTTTTTTCTACCTTTTGGCAATTGTGTATAGTGCTGCCATGAACACGATTTTTTAAGAGTCTTCCAGAACCTTTTGCTGGGTTCTCACAGTAGGATATAGCACAGTTCCCCACTGCTCACTTCCTGCTCCTGGACCTCTGATCGTGGCCATCACAGAGGGGGCAGGTGGTCAAGGTCTGATAAGGGGACCTGTGGAGTCCCGTATGATGAGCACCCCATGTCCCTCCTGCTTATCAGCTTTCCGGGGGACTCTTGTTTTTGCTAGTTTTGATGATTAAGTATTTCATACACACAGAATAAATAATCACAGACACCTCTCTCCCCTCCACACAGACTTAACAGATGTGAACATAGATTTGCTTCAGATGTTTTGTGTGTGTGTGTGTGATTTTATGTATGTATGTATGTATGTATGTATGTATTTGAAAGAGAGAGAGAGGGGCGCCTGGGTGGCTCAGTGGGTTAAAGCCTCTGCCTTCGGCTCAGGTCATGATCTCAGGGTCCTGGGATTGAGTCCCACATCGGGCTCTCTGCTCAGCAGGGAGCCTGCTTCCTCCTCTCTCTCTGCCTGCCTCTCTGCCTACTTATGATCTCTCTCTCTCTCTCTGTCAAATAAATAAAATCTTGAAAGAGAGAGAGAGTGCAAGTGGGGGAAGGGGCAGAAGAAGAGGGAGAGAATCTCAGGCAGACTCCGAGTTGAGCACGGAGCCAACTTCATGGTTCTTGGAATGAAAGACCCTACAATGGCCGTGTTCCAAGTAAGGTCACATGCTGGGGTTCCAGTGGACATGAGTGCTGGGCAGGGGGACACTGGTCCCCCCATATAACTCGCTGCAAGTGGGGATATTGATCCTTATATCATATGTGGTTAACAGCTCTCAAGGATGGAGTGAAGGCATATAGTTGCCTGGGACAAAATAGTAACTCCCTAAATAAATGGGGGGGGGAGGTTTCGTTATAGTGCGACCCAGAGTGCCCAACACAGCCTCAATGCCTAGGAGGTGTTCCCTCCACATTTACTAGAATGGAAGCCCCGTGAGGGTGGGAGTTCATTCACTCACAACTGTTTATTGGGAAGCTACTACTTGGCAGGCCTAGCGCCATGCACCAGGGCTGCAGCAGCAGGTAAGACCAAGGAGGTCCCCATACTCACCAGAGGATTAAGTACCCATCAATTTGTTGAGTCTATCAACAGCACATATAGGTGTTTCTGTCAATAGCTTCATCCGTGGTGCATGTCATGGAGAGACCAAGCATTCAGATTCACAGCTTAGAGACAAAAGGCATCCAATTTCTAGAAACAAAGTGACTTTTATTTTTTTTAAGATTTGTTTTTTTGAGAGAGAGAGAGCGTGCACGAGCAGGGGGAGAGGCAGAGCGAGAGGGAGAAGCAGACTTCCCACTGAGCAGGGAGCCCAATGTAGGACCGGATCCCAGGACCCCAAGGTCAAGATCCAAGCCGAAGGCAGACACCCAACCAACTGAGCCACCCAGATGCCCCCAAAGTGACATTTTCAAACAAAAAACAGGGCGCCTGGCTCAGTCAGTTGAGCACCTGGCTCAATTTTGCCTCAGGTCAAGGCTTGCATTGGGCTACACACTCAGCGGACAGTCTGCTTGGGATTCTCTCTCTCCCTCTGCCCCTCCCTCCTCTCATGCCCTCTTGCAGGCATGCTCTCTCTCTCTCTCTCAAATAAATAAACATATCTTTTTTAAAAAAGCATATACAGATCATTTCTTTTGATTAGTTTTTGATTAGTAGATCACATGTAACTTCTTCATCTCACGCCCACATTGAGTGGAGTTGTCATTGGATTCAAGTAAATTGTTTGAGGAGAGTTGTTGGTACCAGCTCTGGCCCTGAGACCAAAGTATCTGTGCCTTACAACTTAATCCTAAAGGCATTTTCTGGAAAGTGAAACTAGGGGGAGAGGGAAGGAATCTAGATGATGAAACAATTGGCACACCAGGAGACACCCAGGTTGCAACCCTGGGGTGTGCCCATAGATTATGACCGTATTAACATAAAGATGGGGTGGGCGCCTGGGTGGCTCAGTTGGTTAAGCCACTGCCTTCGGCTCAGGTTATGGTCCTGGAGTCCCGGGATCGAGTCCCACATTGGGCTCCCAGCTCCGTGGGGAGTCTGCTTCTCCCTCTGACTTTCTTCCCTCTCATGCTCTCTCTCACTCTGTCTCTCTCTCAAATAAAATAAATAAAATCTTTAAAAAACAAAAACATAAAGATAGGGGGGCAGCTGGCTGGCTCAGTCAGTAGAGTGTGTGACTCTTGATCTCAGGGTCATGAGTTCAAGCCCTGCATTGGGCATAGAGATGACTTAAAAATAAATTAATAATTTAACATACAGATTAGGACCTATTTATAAAGATTCTAGAGACATTCAGTAGGTTATACAAAGTGTAAGAATTTGACTCATAGACATTAATCCTGTACCCCTAGTGTTTTTTGTAAACTTATTTTTTAAGAACTAGACTCTTCCCCTCTATTTTAATGTGGGATTTGATGAAGAGTTCTTACGTCCCCTTCATCCAGCTTACCCCGATGACAATGTCTTACATAATGGTAGGTCATTACTAAAACCAAGAAATTGACATGGGTACAATCCCATTAACACCAACTACTGACTTTATTTAGCAGTATTTACATACAGTTTTTTAATACAGATCTCCATTTTCTTAAAGATTTTATTTTTAAGTGATCTCTGTACCCAATGTGGGGCTCAGTCTCACAACCCCAAGATCAAGAGTCACACGCTCTACCGACTGAGCCAGCCAGGCGCCCCTATACAGTTCTGTATTTTATCGTGTGTATCAATTCTAATAATCACCACCACAGTTGGGACACAGAATGGCTCTGGCACCCCAGAAAAACTCCCTAGTGTTGTTCTTTTGTAGTTATATCCTCCTCCAAGCCCTAACCCCTGATGACCACTGATCTACTCTCTGTCACTCATTGCTGTGGTTTTGTTACTTGGAGAAAGTCGTAGAAACGGTATCATATAGTATGTAAACTTCTCTCTCTTTTTTTTAAAGATTTATTTATTTATTTGAGAGAGAGGGCAGGAGTGGGGGAGGGACAGAGGGAGAGGGACAAGAGTCTTTGGAGTCTTAAGCAGATTCCAAACTGGCCAACTGAGATGCTCTGGTGTGGGGCTCAGGTATCTGGTTTGTAATGTCCCAGGTAATGCTGATGTACAGCCAAGTGGAAGGCCAGTGCACTGAGCCCTCTTCTTGGTGGATGGGATTCCTGTTTCTGTTTGCTAAGCAAGACCATTCTTTTTTTTGTATTTTGTTGCCTGGGGTTTATAGAAAGACTCGGTTGACTATCATTTCTGAGTGTGTATCCTCAGTTACAGAAACTGAAATAAGTTACATTTTTTCTGTTGTCCCTTTTATTTTATAACAGCTCTTTTGAGCCATAATTCATATACCACCCAGTTCACCCATTTAAAGCACCCCATTCATTGGTTTTGAGTATATTCGCAGAATTGTACAACCATCACCTCCAAAAGAAATCTGTGTCCTCTAACTGTCACCCTCCCATCTCCCCCATTCCCTCCAGCCCTAAGTAACCTCTAATCTACTTTCTCTCAGTGTTAAAAATTAAATAAAATACCAAGACCCATAATAGGATAAAGTCCACAGGGTTGTGGGAGCCCGGAGGCAGGAGTCAAGGAAGTCTTCCTAGAGGAGGTGGCATTTGTGTTCGGCCATTTTTGCTTGTATGTCTTTGCTCCTTCTATGCTACTAGCTTGTAACAGAAGACAACAAGTGTTGGGGAGGAGGCAGAGAAGTTGGAATCCTTGTGAACCGGTGGTAGTAATGCAAACTGGTGCAGCCGCCATGGAAAACAATATGGCAGTTCCTCAAAAAAATTAAACATAGAATTACCATTTGACCCATCAGTTCCACTTCTGGGTGTATTCCCCAAAGAGTTGAAAGCAGGAACTCAAATTGATATTGGTCCATCTTAGCAGCATTATTCACAATAGCCAAAAGGTGGGAACAACTCAAATGTCCATTGATGGATGAGTGAATAAACAAAATGTGGTATAGCCATACAATGGAAGATTATTCAACCTCAGAAAAGAAGGAATTCTGACACCTGCTACAACGTGAGTGAACCTTGAGGACGTGGTGCTGAGTGAAAGAAGCCAGACACAAGAGGACAAATACCGTGTGATTCCATTTATGTGAGGTCCCTAGAGAAGTCGAATTCACAGAGACGGGAAGTAGATGTGGGAGCCAGGGGCTGAAGGAGGGAACGGGGAGTTAGTGTTTAATGGGGACAGAGTTTCAGGTGGGGACAATGAAGAAGTCCTGGGGATGGATGGTGGTGATGGTTGCACGACAGTTGTGAATGTGCCTCATGCCACCGAGTGAGCTGTGCACTTAGAACTGGTTAAAGTAGCACATTTCATGTGTATTTTACCACAATACAAAAAATGTGAAAAGAAGGAGAGACCAAGAGGACAGGTGTGAGGTTGTAGGGATCTTGGCATCAGCCCAAGGCAGGAGCAGCCGCATAGAAGCATTACATTGCTCCCTCTCCACGCCACCCTCTCTTGTAGGGATAATGAGAGTGACCACTTGGCTGTGGTTATCAATGAGGATTTAGCAAGTCCTTCATATAAATGTAAACCCCATGTCTGAGACCTGGAGGTGCTTGCTAAGTGGGATCCGGCATTACTGTCATTGCCACGTCTCTGAGCATGGAAGAGAGAGCCCCGAACCAGCTCTGCCTTTTCTCTGTGTGACCTCAGGCACGTGTCCAGCCTCTCTGAGCTTGGGTTCTTCCTCTGAAATGGGCAAGCTACAAGGCAGCTGAATTAGGATGGGCTGACCAGAGGGCATGGGGACAAAGCATGCCCTTGGCACTCTGGTGACGGTGGGGGACACCCCCTTCCCCCCCAGGAGCAGTCGAGCTGTCCCGGCGCCATCCCATGGCGTCCTGGCTGTGTGCCATGCTGCACTGCTTTGGGAGTTACATCTTGGCTGATCTACTCCTCGGGGAGCCCCTGATCGACTACTTCAGCAACAACTCCAGCGTCCTGCTGGCCACAGCCGTCTGGTAAGCACTGGTGGGGTGCAGGAGAGCAGAGTTAGGGGCAGGGGTGACCCAGCACCTGAGAGGTGGGGAGTGGGGGGTTGGAGGAAACGGGACCCATCCATACAACCTCCACAGCGGACCCGAGTGCACTGACGTCCGCTGCCCGGCTCTGTCCTGAGCCTGGCAAGTCGGGGAGGGGGATCTGGACACAACCTCACCCACCCAGGACCCTGGACAGTCTATCTCCCCCTGATACTCTGCATTCTCTCCCCAAAGGTACTTGATTTTCTTCTGCCCCATGGACCTCTTTTACAAGTGTGTCTGCTTCCTGCCTGTGAAACTTATATTCGTGGCCATGAAGGAGGTAGTGAGAGTCCGAAAGATCGCCGTGGGCATCCATCACGCCCATCACCACTACCACCATGGGTGGTTCGTCATGATTGCTACCGGCTGGGTCAAAGGTAAACAGGACCATGATGACAATGGGAAATCACCTCAGCTGAGAACCCCTGCTCAGTGGTACCTGTCAGGTACCCAGGTTGGCATAGACATTGTTCCAGGCTAAGAGGACTATTGTGGGAGTCCAACCTCTTTAGCCAACAGCTTTAGAGTAAGGGGGAAGAATCTTCCAGAATTTAACCGTCAAAGATAAATAGGACCACAAGACAATGACGGCTGTGTCTCAAGCAGGTGTCCTCAGCTGTGACACTACTGATGTTTGGTGCCAGCTCATCCTCTGTGGTGGGTGCTGTCCTGTGCATGGTAACAGGTTGAGCAGCATCCCTGGCCTCCTCCCACCAGATGTCAATAGCACCCACCTGTGTGACAACCAGAAATGTCTCATCTCATTTGATTCTTAAGATTCTGCTTTAAGAAAAATCTAACATCATTCCCCATATACTGAGAAGGGAAATGAAATGACTTGCTCACGATCACACAGCTAAGGGGGTGCAGCTACATTTGATTCCAGGTCCTTGGAATTCAACATCCACATTCTTAACTACTTTGAAGTCCTCCCTTTCCTTCTCCGCTAGCTACGCTAAGAGGCAGGCCAAGATAGACTTTAAAACAGAAAAGGTTACCAAAAATTAAAGAGGGGCACTTTACAATGATGGGTCAATTATAAATATATATGCACCTAAAAACAGCCCCAAAATATATAAAGCAAAAACTGAGAGACGTTGGAGGAGAAATAGACAACCCAACAATAATAGTTGTAGAGGTGGACCAAGGAGTAACAGGAAGACTGGGAAAGAAGGTTCAAGCAGGTGCTAACACCACTGGACTCCTTATCCCTGCTCCCTGATACCCCAGTGGTATCTGGAGGATTTGGCAGGGAGATACTGCCAAAATGCCAGGGCCTAGAAGCATGCTCCACTGAGCCATCGTGTACTCAGTTCCATTGACACATGGGGCTGGATCATGCTCTGTGGTGGAGACTGTCTTGTGCATTGTAGGATATTGAGCAGCATTCCTGGCCTTACCCACCAGTAGCAGCCCTGCCCCAGTTGTAACAACCAAAATTGTCTCCAGATATTTCCAAATGCCTCCTTGGGGGCAAAATCACTCCAGATATGAACCCCTGGTCCAGTGGTGCATACCAGTCACCTCAGCACAGCCATTCCTGGAGTGGGTGTTTAGGCCTCTTTAGCCAATACATTTGGGATAAATGGGAAGATTCTTCTAGAACTTCAACCATTATGTCCTATGTGGGTCTCCTTATTTGCTCTCCAGGAAATCTGTGCTATAGAACAAATTCCCCGGGGGTATAGCATGCCTCCCAGAGAGCAATTGACTTAAGAAATATTGAAAGTTTAGAACCCTGAGGAGGAGGAAGACTGGATGGGGAGCCTTCTAGAAGCCTTATCGCACACAGTTCAGGGTCCTGGACTAGGGGTATCAGGGTGGACAATGCAGATTTGTCCACGATATACCTTGCAGATGAGATATGAGCTCAATTCCTTCATGCTGATTTTGCTCCAAATATACCATGTGACCCTCCTGAGCCTCAGTTTCCCCACTGCAGCTGATTATCATACACCTAGGCTCAATGTCCCTCTGGAGAAGACTCTAGGGGCAGTGAAGCTGCTTCCTTGGGAACTCAGCCAAGAAGAGTGGGAAGCTGGAGGTGGCAGGCTTATTCAGGAGCACCCTGTCTCCTAGGCTCTGGCGTCGCCCTCATGTCTAACATTGAGCAGCTACTCCGAGGGGTCTGGAAGCCAGAGTCCAATGAGATCCTGCACATGTCCTTGTGAGTATCCCATTCCAACCCCCTCCCATCCCTCCTATATGTAAGGTGCCTCCTGGGCCTGACCCTGGGTTGGATGCTCCCAGTAACTTAGAAGCCCCCGCCACTAATTCTGTCTTCCAGAAGCTTCCAGAGGTCATGGAGCATCCCTGAAGCAAAAGGGGAGCCATGGCTTTGCCTGGGGGGTGGAGGAGCAGGGACAGCTGCAGGGAAATGAGATATTTGATTTGAGTTTTGAAGAGTGAATAGGAGTTTTATGGCAAAGGGGGAGCCTCCGGACAGAGGCCAGCACCTCTGCCAACTGGCAAGTGAGAAAAGAGCAACGATTCTGCCCCGTTCTGTGGGGTCAGGGTAGTATGGGTGGGGCGGAGTGCAGAGCAGTGGTGGAGAATGTACGGCACAGAGTGTGGGTGGGGAGTGTGGCAGGACCACGGGGCAGCATCCAGGACCCAACCTAGAGTCCCATGCCACATTTAGCCTTACATTTTTAAAAGACCTCATTGGTTCGGGTTCGCGAAAGTTTCTCCCAATCTACAATAAAGAAAGTGACAGCCATTAAAATATGACCCTTTTTAAAAAAAAGGCTCACCCATATGCCAAAGAAAATTCCCATTTCACACTTCAGAAAAGAGCATTATCTCATTTCATCCCTGCTAGAGGTCTATTCCTACCCTCAGTTCACAGACAAGGAAACGAGAACCCAGAATGTTGTGCTGCCTGCTATTAAGTGGGCAAGTGTTTTCCCTCCTGCCTTCTGTTTTGGCCTCATCAGCTGAGGGTGAGGGCTCCGTGGACTCACACTCATGAGCTCCCTGGCCCTGGTACCTGGTGAGTGCTTTGGAAATACCAGGCAGAATTATCATCATTAAGGACAGCAAGTGAACCACGGACATCAGGAACAGAAGTCACGGGTCTGTCTTCTGCAACAAGTTAAAATATTGCAAACCTGTCCCACAAGAAAGTAAAGGAAAGTTAAGAAAAACCATGTGTTATAATCCTACCTTCTGGGGGACTGTGCCGGTGCCCAGAGTTTTATTGGGGTTTGGTCGCACAGACATAGCTGACCGCCTGCATGCCTGACCTGTCTCCAGCCCCTCCAGAGGGCAAACTGATACCACGTGGCCCGAGACCCCACCTTAAGTCACATCGTTCCTGACTGCTATGACCCAAAGTCCCCAAGTGAACAGAGACACTCGTTTCAGGCAGAACATTTCCAGAGCTGAGAGGAGACCTCCCAGGAGCCAGGGGAGAAAGCCACAGCTCTCTTTGGGCCAAGTTAACCCTTTACTGTGCAGGGAGACCCCCTCCCCCCTTACTATGCCACGCAGGCAGCTTCCCGCCTGCCACTCAGGAGAAGCTGGGATGGGAGCTGGGGCTGGCAGCGGGCAGGCAGAGAAGGGGGTCTGGGCCCGAGGGAAAAAGGCCTGAGCTGCGGGGCACCTCGCAGTAACAGAGGCTGCCTCCTCTAGCCCCACGAAGGCCAGCCTGTATGGAGCCGTGCTCTTCACCCTCCAGCAGACCCGCTGGCTCCCAGTGTCCAAAGCCAGCCTCATCTTCATCTTCACCATGTTCATGGTATCCTGTAAGGTAAGCCGTCCTGCCCTGCCCCACACCAGCCCACACCTTCCAGGCTGGGAGCTCGGACTTGCACTCTTGTGTCCCAGAACGGACAACACTAAGGCAGGGAGATGGGGAAGGGGGCCCCGGTAGGTGTGCGCATGGGAGGAAGGTCTGATAAGAGGAGTGTCCAGCACGTGGGGACAGGGAAAGGAGAATTCAGGCCTTCTGGGCAGAGGGCCCAGCCTGGGCAAAAGCCAAAAGAGGGGCAGGAGCACATGGAGTCTGTCCGGAGCATCGGGGCCTCAGGCCTTGGTGGTGGAAAGCTGAGGTTCAAGACCCGAGGGACTCAGGCTAGACCAGGAATGGTGCTGGTCCGCTCCTGAGGCCTTGAGCTGGGGTTCGCTCACCCAGGAGGGGTCTTTGGGGACCACACTGTCCTCCCCCATAGATCTGGGGATCTCTGCTGATGGCCGCCTGGGAGGGGAGACTGGAAGGGGGCCGCCTGGAAGGATGGGCCACTGAAAGGGGGAAGAGAATGAGCCCCCCCCCAGGCCAAGTACGTTCCTCTCTAAGCCCAGGTGTTGGGGAGCCCCTGAGGTGAGGGGGGAGATCAGCTGTTCCCATTGCTGTCTGGGGTTTCAGCCCCAGAAGTCCTGTACCCCAGGAAGCCTGGGATAGTTAGTCACCCTCCTGGGGGTGCATAAAGCCAGAGGATGGGTCTTGACCACCTCTGACCTTGACCTGGCTGACCTTCTCTCCCCTCCCCCCTCCCCTCCCCCCCTCGACCTTGCTTTCTGCCTTGACCTCCCTCTACCTCTCTCGCTGTCTCCCTGTCCCTCTGTTACCCCACCTCAGGTGTTCCTGATGGCCACCCACTCCCACAGCTCCCCTTTTGATGTTCTGGAGGGCTACGTCTGCCCAGTGCTGTTTGGGACCGCCTGGGGGGGCGACCATCACCACGACAACCATGCCGGGCC
The DNA here is from genome assembly GCA_002007465.1 of Ailurus styani. Classification (NCBI taxonomy): domain Eukaryota; kingdom Metazoa; phylum Chordata; class Mammalia; order Carnivora; family Ailuridae; genus Ailurus; species Ailurus styani. Next base: position 9,656,137 of record LNAC01000008.1, on the reverse strand, counting down.
CCATGGCGGGTCCCATGGTGGCAGCGGGCCCGGCTCGCCACACTCAGCCCTGCCTGCTAAGTCCAAGGAGGAGCTGAGTGAGGGCTCCAGGAAGAAGAAGACCAAGAAGGCAGATTAGTGGATGGCCCAGAGGCCTTGAGGGGAGCCAGGAAGAAGACCCGGACCTAGGACCCTCAGAGCCGGTGCGGGGGAGTGCTGGGCTCTGCTCTCCCCCCTCCAGGCCTCGACTTCCCAGTCTGCAAACTGGGGCCATGTGGGGGGAATTAAATGAGATATGGGGGTGAGGGGCATTTGTAGGAATGGAGGGGTCCCTCTCTCTTTCTGCCAGGCCACCATTGCGACACAGCTTTATATGGGGGGAGACCCACAGCATCCTGGCAGTGACCCCAGACAGAAACCCTAGCAGTTCTTGGTTCTACGGTTTCCTCTCTAAAATTACATCTTGACTCCGGAAGAACTTCAAGTCAGGTTGAGACTCATGAAATTGATGGACAATTCCTGAGTGTCTGCTATGAGGCAGCTGCTGTGACTTCCGTCTCTTCGTGCCCACTCCTCCTGGATGGCCTTGGGCAGCTGCCTCCTCCGAGCCTTGCATTCCCCATCAGTATAGTGGAGACCCCCACCCCCACCCCACCTTCCTCCGTGTGGAAGTGCTGGTGCGCACCTGGACATGAACCAGCCTGATCAACTCTTAAGCACCATGCAGTTGGGAGGAGAGGCCTTGACGGATATTCCTCGTGCTTGAGAACGGCTTTGCATTTTAGATTCTTTGCGTTTGTGGATCAGAGAACGCCCACAAGTTACCTGGCACAGAGGGGGCCTTCAGTAGACACAGCTGGGCCAGTCTTAAGAGCTTAGGGGGTGGGGAAGGTACGTTCTGATCTTTGGCTTCAGGCCGCCCCGAAACCAAAGAAATGCAGCTAGCTGGGCCGGGGTGCCAAGATCCAGGTCCATCAGGGGCCTCTGAACACTTGCTGTCAGGCCCTAGAAGCTTTGGGCCTCCCTCATGCTGGCTTCCTCCACTGCTCAGTCATTCAGAGGAGTCGGCTTGCTCTGTGCCAAGCCTTGTGCTGCTGCTGGGGAGTGGGGGGAGTGATAGCCAAGGCCCCCTGCCTGCCCCCACCCCACTGGCCACCTTCATCTCAGCCTGCGTTATGGGCACATCCGAGAGCGGTGGGTAGGTTAGGCGTGGCGAGTCTCAGGTGGGGTTTGGGCCTGGATGGCACTGGCTTAGAGCTGTCCGCTGCATCGGGGGGACGGGGGGAGCAGCAGCCTACAACAGCAGCAAGGTCACAAGGCGGGGTCCCCAGTATTGCCCAACTGTGGGGAACGTGCCTTGATCTGGTGACACCTGGGAGCCGGGTGGGTCCTGAGGCTCCGAAGGCATCCTCTTGCATGTTTATCAAGGCATGAAGGTTCAGCAAATAAATCTGTTGTGAAAGAAGCACATTGGCCTCCCTGATTCATTCCTGCTCTTTCGGCCTCATGGCACGGTAGGGTTCTGTGTCCTTAGACGCTCAGTTTCCACGGAGATGAGGCTCATGGCGGCCCCCAATGGCCAAGAGGAGATGGAGCCTGCAGGTAGAGTTTGGAGTTCAGAGTTCAAACATTTACTGTGCCACCAACAGGTCATGGGGCCTCCCCTTCAAGCCTGTTTGCTTCTTGGGGAATAGGGGGTAATGATGATCACTGCCCTTTATGGACAGATGGGAGAATTAACAGGGCAATTGGGGTTTGTAGCTAAGAGTCCATACAGGACCCTGCTAAGAGAACAACTTGGCAATCACACATCTGATAAAGGGATTGTATCCAGAATATATAAAGAAGTCCCAAAACTCAATAATAAAACAAACAGCCCAATTAAAAATGAGCAAAGGGTTTGAATGGACACTTGGCCATAGAGAATATACAGATGGCATTTTAAAAAGCACATGAAAAGATGCTCAACATCCTTAGCCATCAGGGAAATGGGTGGGAAGTTATCCATTACCCTCTCTAGGATCATAAAAAGACTGGCCATAGTGAGTCTGGCGAGGATGTGAAGCAACAGGATCTCTCTTCGTTCCATGGGCAGGAATACAAAATGGTGCAGCCGCTGTGGAAGACAGTGGCAGTTCTTTAAAAAATTAAATTTTCCCGGGTGCCTCAGTCGATTAAGCATCTGCCTTTGGCTCAGGTCATTATCCCAGGGTCCTGGGATCGAGTCCCACATTGGGCTCCTCGCTCAGCGGGGAGCCTGCTTCTCCCTCTGGCTGCAGCTCTCCCTGCTTCTGCTCTCTGGCTCTGACAAATAAAATCTTTAAAAAAATTAAATGTTCGGGGGCGCCTGGGTGGCTCAGTGGGTTAAAGCCGCTGCCTTCGGCTCAGGTCATGATCCCAGCGTCCTGGGATCGAGGCCCGCATCGGGCTCTCTGCTCAGCAGGGAGCCTGCTTCCTCCTCTCTCCTCTCTCTCTGCCTGCCTCTCTGCCTACTTGTAATCTCTCTCTCTGTGTCAAATGAATAAATAAAATCTTTTAAAAAAAAATTAAATGTTCGTTTACCATATGATCCAGCTATTCGGGTGCTTGCCCGAGAGCAATGGAAATATGTCTGTGCAAGGATGCGTACACCGACATGCATAGGCGCTTTGCAGTAGCCCCAAACTGGAAATAACAAATGTCCATCCAAAGGTGAGGGGATGGATAATTGCTCCATCCCAGTGGAATCGTGCTCAGCGATTCCACTAGCAAAAGGAAGCACCACGGGACAACATGAGCGAGCTTCAGATCCATTACAATGGTGGGGGAAACCATATAAAGAAGAATACATACTCTACGAGCCCATGTATATAAAATTCTGGAAAAAGCAAATTATAGTAACAGGCTGATCAATGGATGCTTGGGGAGAGGGGGATGACAAAGAAGCACACAGAAACCGGGTGATGGAAATCTGAACTATCCTGACTATAGTGGTCTATATGTACATCACAATTTACCAAATCCTATACTTTAAATGTGTGCAGCTTAGGAGAACCTGGCTGGCTCAGTCGATAGAGCACACAGAGTTCAAGCCCCACGTTTATTATGTCAGTTATATCTCAATAAAGATGTAAAAAAAATTCACTTAAGAAAAAACTCCACAAAAAAATTGGGCAAAAGATTGGAACAGTCAGGGACGCCTGGGTGGCTCAGTCGGTTAAGCATCTGCCTTCTGCTCAGTTCATGATCCCAGGGTCCTGGGATCAAGTCCCTAGTGGGAGCTGCTTGCTCAGTGGGGAACCTGCTTCTCCTTCTCCTCCCGGCTTGTGCTCTCTGTTGCTTTCTCTGCCAATCTCTCTCTCAAATAGTTAAAATCTAAAAAGAGAGAGAGAGAGATTAGGACACAGACATGAGCAGAGCAAAGACCCTATGAGGACCCAGGAGGAAGATGGTCATCTACCAGCAATGAAGAGATCTCAGAAGAAAACACTTATGGCCCAACGCCTTTGTCTTGGACTCCTAGTTGCCAGAACTGTAAAAAAAATTAATTTCTGCCAAAAAGCCGCTCAGTCTGTCTGTTTGGCCACCATGGCAAGTTAACAGGTTGCTGACTTGAATGTTTAAAATAATAGCTCAGGATGCCAGGTGCTGGTAAGGACTCAGAGCTACGGCAGCGCTCACAGAGTGCTGGAAAAAAAACAGCTGGGCGGTCGCTCACGAAACCAAACACCGTTTTCAGTATAACGCAGCAATCCCACCCCTAAGTGAAACACAGACTCGTGTTCACGCAAGACATGTCCAAAGCAGCCATTTTGGGGAATCACCAAAAAATGGAGGCATCCCGGATGTCCCGCAGATGGTGGGTGGATGGAGGTCGTGCAATGGTCCCACCACACTACAGAATGGTACTCCGCGATGAAAAAGCACGAGCTGTGGATACGCACAGCATCGCGCATGCATCTCACAGGCATTTGCCCAGAGAATGCAGCCAGACTCAGACTATATCCCGTGTGCTCTCATCAGAGGATGTTTGAGGAAAAGCAATATTATAGGGACAGAAAACAGATCCGAGGTTGTCAGGGCTGGGGAGTGGGAGGAGGGACAGCCTCCAAAGGGGCCAGGAGAAGCAGGGTGGGGGGAGCCAGGGGTTGAAGGTTCTGTATCTTGACCACAGTGGGGAAATCCACAACTGTGTGTCTTTGTCAAAACTTCCAGAAATGAATGGATGCTGAGAATTCCAGCTTCATCTAACAAGAAGAGGAAAGGCAGGCTATGCTGCGAAGCTTCTCGGACCTGTTCACATTCTGGCTTTTCGTTTGCGAAGTGCATGGCGTTGGAGGAGTGACTCCCCTTCTCTGAGCCTCAGTTTCTCTCAGGATGACTAGTCGGAGTGTCTGGAGCCGGATTCCAAAGGCCAGTACTGTAATTCCCCGGAGGACTTCTACTGGGGCTCATCCAGCACCTGGTGGGTGTGGGTGATGAGTCGGCTCTCCGCCCGGGAGCTCCAACGGATGTTTCGGGATCTCATTATATGAGAGAACAGATTGTACCAACATAGCCTCCCAGCCTATTTTGGGAAGGGGTGGGTAGGCCACCGCCTGGCTGGGGGATGATTGTGGGGGGCAGGCTGACCCTGTCGCCCCTGTAGGTGTAAGAGCTCTGAAGACCAGGCTCTCAAAACCAGTCTAATTATAGCTGCAGTAGCTTCCTCTGCCTTGGGTTGAAAGAAATGTTCTTTTAACATCATCATCATCATCATCATCATCATCATTATCATTATAATTATGATAAAATACACAACAGAAAATTTTCCATCTTCACCATTTTTTATGCGTGTTTCAGTGGCATTAACTTGCATGCAACCATGTCTGACCACCACCAGCCATCTCCAGAACTTTCTCATCTTCCCGTACTGAAATGCTTGTCCCCATTGAACGCTAACCCCCCACGCCCTCCCCCTGGTCCCCTGCCATTCCATTTTCTGTCTCTCTGGATTTGACTATTCTCGGTGCCTCGTGTGAGTGGGATCATACAGCATTTGTCCTTTTGTGACTGGCTTATTTCCACTCAGCCGTAATGTCTTCTAGGTTCATGCATGGTGTGGCCTGGGTCAGGATTTCCTTCCTTCATAAGGGTAAGTATTATTCCATTGTATAGCTAATGATAAGTTTTTGCTTATCCATTCAGTGATAGACACTTGAGTTGTTTCTACCTTTTGGCTATTATGAAGGATGCTGCCGTGACCATGCATATGCAACCATCTCTTGAAGACCCTGCTTTCAATTGAGAGGAAGGTTGTTGAAGCAGGAAAGATGGGGAGGAAGCAGAGCCTCTGGATCCCAGAGGTCAGAGCTTTGAAATACATGTACGAATATGATACACACATATCTGTATTCAGTTACATATGTCATTAGCCATGACTTTGCCTAGAACCTCCAATTCCAGCTCAACAATGCAGGTATATTGTAATCTCCCCCCATAAGGAGAAATCTGCAGAGTCGTCTTCTTCTTCTTCTCCTTTTTCTTCTTCTTCTTCTTCTTCTTCAGATTTTGTTTATTTATTATTTCAGAGAGAAAGCATGAGAGGGGAGGTCAGAGGGAGAAGCAGACTCCCCATGGAGCTGGGACCCCAATGCGGGACTAGATCCTGGGACTCCGGGATCATGACGCGAGCCAAAGGCAGTTGCTTAACCAGCTGAGCCATCCAGGTGCCCCTTTCAGAGTCTTCTTCTTTTTTTTTTTTTAGAGTCTTCTTTTAATGATTAAGTGATGCCACTCCGCACTCCCCACCAAAGAAAAGGAAGGAGGAATCAAAATACTATTGATCAAGCAAACAACTGTACTTCGGCTGTTCAAGCCTCTTACAGACGTTAGCCACAGGAGGTCACGGAGCTGGGGGTGTGAGCAGGAACTCGGGCTCTGGTAAACCCATTAAAAATGTGACGTGGATGGAGCAGGTGACTCTCAAAATTCAAGCATCGTCTCTACAGTGGGCCATTGTAAGGATCAACTAAGAGTGGGGAGGTCTTGTCCCGGGAAGGATCTATTTCCTGAGTTCGCATGGTTGTTGGCAGATTTTTGTTTCTTGTGGCATGTTGGACTGAGAACCTCAGTTTTCCACCAGCTGTCAGCAGGAAGCTGCCCTCAATTCCCTGTCACGGGGACCTCTCCAACCTGGCGACTTCCTTTACCAAAACCTGCAAGAAGTTTCTTTCCTTTTTGCAAAACAAAAGTCATGGAGGGGTGTGTGTGTGTGTGTGTGTATGTGTGTGTGTGTGTGTGTGTGTGTGTGTGTGTGTGTGAAATTTACATGAAACTAACCACCCCAAAAGTAATGCCCTGCCCATAGCAACCACCCTCCATCCCCCACTGCCAGCCCCTGGCAACCACGAACCTGCTTTCTGTGTCTCTGGATTTTACGTGTTGTGGACATTTCACATACATGGAATCACACACCATATGACCTTCTGTGTCCGGCTTCTTTCACTCGGCGTAGAGATTTTGAGCTCCCTCCACATTTTAGTGTGTTGGAGCTCTATTCTTTCCTGTGGTTGAATAATATTCCGTTATATACATATCCGACATGTTGATTATCATTTTGTTCCCTGTTGGGAGATTTGGGCTATTTCCACTTTTGGGTCATGGCAGATAGACTATTACAAACATTTGTTTGAATGCCCCTTTTCAGTTCTTCAGGTTATACATCTTGGAGTAAAATTTCTGCATCATAGATTTCTACAACCTAATCTTGGAAGTACCATTCCATCACTCTCCCTGCATGATCCCTCTCCGTGCCATTTATCCAGTTTTGACAAATGTAGACACCCATGTGATCACCACGGTCATCAAGATAGGGAACATTTCTATCATCTAAAAAGGTTTCCATGTGATTCTTTTATATACTGAGGTATATGCCAAGAAGTGGGACTTTCTGGATCATATGGGATGATTGTATATTTAATAGTCTGAGGAGCCACATTTTATCCCTTTTTTCATATTCTGTTCATTAAAAACAAATCCCAAGTCCTCTACACTCAAGGGTAGAGCTTATACAAAACCAGAGTACCGGGAGCAGGGGGATCCGCAGGGAACACCCGAGGAGCCGCCCACTCCGCCCTAAGCAAATCCAGGCCACAGCTGCACCCAGGAATTCCTAGTAAGTGTTCACAACATGCCAAGCACAAAGCAGGTATTTTACAAGCGTCTTTGAGGTGGGTTGTTCCTCCCGTTTTACAGGAAAATTTTTAGGCTTGTGGCAAAGGGAGCTGCCAGCACTCACTCAGAGCTCATGATGGGGCAGAATTAAGACCCACATCTATCTCTCTCCTAATCCTACGCTTTTCCCTTTACACTTCTCCTCGCTGAGACTCCAGGGGAGCCTGAGATACGTGCGTGGGAGGAGTATGGCAGAATCTCTGACTCTCAGAAGTAAAGGTGATCATCCAGTTACTGCAGACACAGGTGGTTATAAGCGCATTGACGTTGCCCTTTCTCGTTGGTACCTGCCCAGAGGCATCTGGGAAAAAGTCCCAGCTCAATTAGCAGAGGAAACAAGAGTTGAACTGAGCCCATAGCAGCCAGGCAAGAGGTCAAAACGAAGGCGTAAAGATAGGATGTTGGCAGGCTTGAGAGTGAGTTCTGGTTTTGCGCCTAACTTCCCACGTGATCCTGAGCAAACCCCACCTAGTTCAATGAAAATGTTAGATTAGGTCAAAGGTAGGTAAACTATGGCCTACAGGCCAAACACGGCCCACTGCCAGTGCTTATAAATTTGGTTTTATTGGCACACAGACACACTCATTTCTTTACATACTGTTGACGGCCTCTCTTGAGCTACAACAGCAGATTTGAGTCATTACAGCAGACCGCCTGGCCTGCAGAGTTGAAAATATTGATTATCTGATTCGTCGCAGGAAAAGTTTGCCAACCCCGAGACTAGATGACTTTTTTTTTTTTTTGAGAGAGAGTGAGAGCGAGAGAGATCACAGAGGGAGAGGAAGAGGAAGAAGCAGACCCACCACTGAGCAGGGAGCCTCGATGCAGGGCTCGATCCCAGGACCCCAGGATCATGATCTGAGCTGAAGTCAGATGCTTAACCGACTGAGCCACCCAGGCCTCCCTGGACTAGATGATTTTTTAGATGCTTTCTAACTCTAAGAATCTGATAATTCATAGAAGAGATGAACAGTACAATTAACTAGGTACAGCCAAGAGACCTGTATTGAGCTCTGTACCACACCTCCAATGGACATCTGACCATCCCCCGAGAGTCCATGTTTTCTCAGTAAAAGCAGACCATAATCAGATGTCTTCATTCAGGCTGCTACAGCACATTATCATAGACCAGGGGGTTTCAACAGCAGACGTCACTCAGAGTTCTGGAGGCTGGGAAGTTCAAGATCAAGGTGCTGACAGACCTGGTGTCTGGTGAGGGCTCTCTTCCTCGTTTGTGGACACCCCCTTCTCCTTGTATCCTCACATGGTGGGGAGAAAAGAGAGAGAGATCCTTTGTATAAGGCCATTAATCCATCATGAGGGCTCTTCTCTCCTGATCTAATCTAACCTTAATCACCTCCCAAAGGCCCTGCCTCCAAATACCATCACGATTAGGATTTCAACATAGGTAGTTTAGGGGTAGAGGAGTGTACAAATATTGAGTCTATAACATCAGAGTAGGCATGAATTCATTCAACAAACATTTGCTGATGTTCAGTGTGCCTGTTCCTGGGCTGTGCCTTGGGGTCACAGACATGCAAAGGCCCAAGCCTTTCTCAAGGAGTTCCCTGAGAGACAGAAGGAAGTGCCATGGGGGATTCAGAGGAGTAGTGGAGGGTCACGGAGGGCTTCCTGGAAGAGAGAGATTTATCTGGGACCTTAAAATACACAGGAAGGATTAAAACATGTTGGGAAAAGTGTTCCAGACAGAGACCACAGCATGGACATAGGCTGGGATGGGGGAATGTTGGGCAAACACTTATCCGTGGAATCTCTGGCTGGCCCAGTTGAGAGCACATACATCTGCTCCACCAGGGATGATGGATTCCCTCCTGGCTGGCCAGTCCCTCACTATGACTGTGGTCTAGAGCCTCACCTTTATCATCTCTTTTGTGGGTTGCACTAGAGCCCCCTAGGGCGTGCCTCTGCTGCCAAAAATGGTAGGAAATAGTTATTAAAGACTCTTTGTGGGAAAAAGGCAGACAGACTCAGACTGGGAGAAGCAGGGCATCCTATAAGGGCATAGACAAGGAGCTGGAAGATTTAAGCTCTGTATCAGTTAGCGATTGCTGCATAACAAAACACCCCAAACTGTAGCGCTTAAAACCACAAACATTTCTTATCTCACACAATTTCCAAACATCGGGAATCCCAGAGTGGCTCAGCTGGGAAGTTCCAGCTCAGTCTCTCTCAAAGAAGCAGTCCCTCAAAGCCTAACTACAGATGGAGAATGGACCCCAAGAGCCTTCCTGGAGCTCTTCCAGGCCTCGGCTCTTCATTGGCGGATGGACGCAAACTTCAGTCCTCCATACAGCACCGCTCACAAAGTGACAGCTGCTTCTCCCAGGGTGAGGCATCCAAGCGAGATCATAGGCATTCCAGAGGGTGCCCAAGATGGAGTCTACGGCTTTTTTATAACCTAATCTTCAAAGTGACATCCCACTACTCCTGCCATTTTCTCTTGGGCAACTATCCCTTGGGCAGTGTGGGGAAAGACCAACATAAAAATGTGCCTCAGGGAGGGACGCCTGGGCGGCTCAGTCGGTTAAGTATCTGCCTTCAGCTCCGGTCATGGTCTCAGAGTCTTGGGATCGAGCCCCATGTGGGCCTCCTGCTCAACGGGGAGTCTGCTTCTCCCTCTCCCTTCACATCCCCCTGCCCGTTCTCTCTCTCTCAGATAAATAAATAAAATCTTAAGAAAAAAATTGTGCCTCAGGAAGATGGAGTCATCAGGGGCCATCTTAGAGGCTGCCTACTGTGCCCATGACAGCTGTGTGGTGGTGGGTATCACCTGAACACCTCAGCCTGTTTCTCCATCTGTGCATCCGTCTAAGCCACAGTCCATTGCTTTTTGTTATAACTGAGGCCTGCCTGACAAATTGCTGGGGGTTAGGGGGTAGTTCCTTTTCTAACCCATCAGTCTGACCATCTCCAACTTTGCCTCAAACCCTTCTGGAATGTTCCAGAAAATTCTAAGGAAAAACCATTAGAAACAAATGCAAATGTCCCTCAACAGCAGGAGGATGAACAAATTGTGTTTCATATGACAGAACACCATACAACAGTAAAAATGAGCAAACCAGAGTATGGGACAAATCTCAAAAACATGTTGAGTGTAAAAAGAAAGTTGCATCAGAAATACCTACAGCAATGGTCCTTATATGAAAGCGAAAACATACAAAGCTAATGATGTATTACTTCAGGATATGTATTTATATGGGGAAAATATCACATAAGCTAAGAGGCAGTGAACACAAGACACAAGATCAAGGCTGTAATTTATCAGGAGAGGGAGACAGATGACCGAGAGGTGTGCAGGGAGCTTTCAAATATTGGAAATATTTGATTTCTTAAGCTAGATCAAGGATGCCTGGTTTTGTATGACCCTGGCGCTAAGAATGGATTCACATTTTTTTAATAGTTGGGGGGGAAGACTGTTTCATGGTATGTGAAAATTATATGAAATTCAAATTTCAGCATCCAGAAATAAAGTCTTACTGGCACACATTCGTGCCCACTTGTTTAGGTATCATCTATGGCTGCTTTCACGCTACAGTGGTTGAGCTGACTAGTGGAGCCAGAGCCTGTCTGAACTGCAAAGCTGAAAATATTTACTATCTAGCCCTTTATAGACAAAGTTTGCTAGGTGGTGAGTACATGGATACCATCTTATTATTTCTTGGAGTTTAAAAAATTTTTTTAAATTTAAATTCAATTTAGTTAATATATACAATATTATTAGTTTCATATTTCCTATAGTTTATATCTAAGTTCGTTATGTCTAATATTGAACCTCACCAAACTATTTGCAGTTCCTAAAATACAGCACATTTGCTATACCCCAGGCATTTGCATGTGCCACCCTCCCTAGGGGAAGATCCTTCTTCACTTCTTCCAGCTTCTGGTGGTTCCATCATTCCAATCTCTGCCTTCACTGTCCCACAGCCTTCTGCTCCTCTCTGTGCCTTCTTCTCTTCCCACTCTTATGCAGACACTCATTGTTGGGTTTACGGCCCTTCTGGTAAACTAGGAGGATCTCATCTGGAGAGCCTTAACTTAATCACATCTGCAAAGACTTTTTCAGATAAGATCACACTTGCAGTTTCTAGGGGTTAGGACCTGAGTATATCTTTATGAACCCCCAACACTTGGTTATATGAAAAGCTATCCATCTGTCTTGGACTCTGAATGGATCGCCTACATTGATTGTAGCATCATGCATTGATTATTTGGAAAATATTGGTTCTGGTGGTGCAGAGGTTGTCACATTTCATTATTCAATATCAGAACATCCCCGTCATTAAAATCACTGCCCATATTATCAGAAAAGCCTTTCTTTGACTATCAGAAAGCAGTCAAGCTCACAGCAGCAGGTGCAGGTTTTCCAAAATTCTTATTTTCCCTTGAAAGCTTGAATTTTATCATTGGCAACAGAACTGAGTTGTTTTCCTTGGAGTGACAGGCTCATTTTGTTCATTTTTGAGAAAATGTCTGCCAAACAGGCAAGTCTGAATCATGGTGGGTCAGACATTTCAAATGAAACTGATGTTCCCTGAAAAAAGATCCCAAACTTCGTTCAAGTACTTCTGAAGAGGGCCCCTGAAGGTAATTCTCAATAGAAGGGCTTTGTATGTACTTCCCATTTTGTCACACAAAATATCTGAAAGACATGCACTTGCCCATTATGGGGTCAGTTGGGTCCCCCTAAAAGGGATGTTGACGTCCCAATCTCCAACACTTCTGAATGTGATTTTATTTAGAGATAGGGTCTTGGCAGGTGTCATCAAGTTAAGATGAGACCACCAGTCTGAGCCCTCATCCAATATGACTGGGGTCTTTATAGGAAGAGGAAAAGTTGAACTCATATATAAAGAGGAGACCATGTGACAACAGAGCCAAGGAATGCCAAGGATTGAGAGCCAGCACCAGAACCTGCAAGAGGCCAGGAAGGATCCTCCCCAGAGCCTTCGGAGGGAGTGTGGCCCTGCTAACAACATTATTTCAACTTCTGGCCTCCAGAACTGGAGAGAAGCCATCTCTATTGTTTTAAGCCACCTCTTTCGTGGAACTGTGTTATGATCGTCCCACGAGTCTGTGGGAGACACAGCCATAAGGCTGTGTCTGGGCTCCACCATGATGTGACCTGGTATGCAGCAAGCTCTGTGTCTCAGGCTGCTCACAATGCTATAACAAAATACCAAAGGCCGGGTGGCTTAAACAATAGACATGTATTCTTTGCAGCGCAGAGGCTGGAAGTCCAAGATCAAGGTGCTGGCTGATTTGGCGTCCTGTCAGGGCCCAAATCTTGGCTTGTAGACAGTCACCTTCTTGCTGTGTCCCCACATGGCTTCTCCTCTCTGTCCTCCTCTTCTTATGAGGACTCTAATCTTAACAGGATGGTCCCACCCTCTTGATCAATAATTTAAACCTAATTACCTGCCAAAGGCCCTATTTCCAAATGCCACCGCTGTGATGGTTAATTGTAGATATCAACTTGACTGGGCTGAGCAATGCCCTGATAGCTTCTCAAATATGATTTCTGGGTGTGTCTGGGATGGTGTCTAATGCTAAGAGATTAGCATCTGAATTGATGAACTGAGCGAAGCACATGGCCATCTCCAGTGCCAGTGGGCATCAGCCAATCCTTCAAGGTCCCCGACAGAACAAAAAAGAAGAAGGACAAATTCCCTCTCTCCACTTGAGCTGAGACATCTTCTGCCTTTGGGCATCAACACTCCGGGTTCTAGAGATTTTGGATTCAGATCTGGGTTTACACCTTCAGCCCCCTGATTCTCAGGCCTCAGGACTCAAACAGAATAGATTGGATAAATAAGTTACGGCCCATCCACTCAACAGAATTCTCTGAAGCCATTAAAATGAATAAACTAGATCTCCAGGAGACTGCCATGAAAAGGCACCCATATTGTATTATTATGTGACAAAAGCAAGGTGCCAAAGGGGGTGCGTGGTATGATTCCAGTTTGGTCAAAACAGATAAAACCTTGTCCCCACATGTGTTTATGTGCATAATACAAGGACAGCTCATAGTAGTTATCTCTTGGAAGGATCTCTGGTTTTTCCATGGAGATGGTATGTCTCCCTCACTGAGAACCCTAGATCCAGGTGGGATGGGGTGGGCAATAGTGAAGGCTTTGTTTACTGATATGGTGGCCTCTCCCCGTGGGGCCACTGGGGGCCCATAACCAACTTCACACTTTAACAACCATGTATGAGTAAAACACTCACTGTTGTGGGTTGAATTGGATCCCCCCAAAGTTCACAGGATGAAGTCCTAACCCCCGGTACTGCAGAATGTGACCTTATTTGGAGAGAGGACCTTGAAAGAGGTGATCAAGTTCACATGATGTCATTAGGGTGGGCTCTAACTGAATAGGATGGTTGTCCCTGGAAGAAGAAGGAATCAGGGCATCCAGACATGCACAGAGGGCTGACGACAAGGAGACACAGGGAGAACACAGCCAGCTGCAAGCCCAGGAGAGAGGTCGGGAACAGATCCTCCCTCACAGCTCTCAGAGAGAACCAACCCTCCTGCACCTTGCGTGAGCCTTCTGGTCTCCCGATCTGTGAGCCAATCCACTTCTGTTGTTCAAGCCCCCCAGTCTGTGGCACGTTGTTCTGGCAGCTTCTGCAAAGGGATACTCTCATTAGACAAAAGGCCAAGAGGAACCTCTCCCTGAACAATGGACCTGGAACAAAATTGCAACTAGGTAAGTGAGTGAGGAGGCCGCTTCTGTCTGGACACCGAGATGGGCACATGCTATGGGACTGTGGCATCACTGTCCTCACTGAACATCCTAGACTGTCTCCCAAAGAGAGGCCCTGCTCTCTATGCCCTATAAAAGACTTCTGTTTGCGCATCTTTCAGAGTTTTTTTTTTTAAAGATTTTATTTCTTTATCTGACAGAGAGAGAGACCACAAGTAGAGAGTGCAGCAGGAGTGGGAGAGGGAGAAGCAGACTCCCTGTGGAGCAAGGAGCCCAATGCGGGGCTCGATCCCAGGACCCTGGGATCATGACCTGAGCCAAAGGCAGACACTCAACCAACTGAGCCCTCTAGGTGCCTCTCAGATTTTTTTAAATTATAAAAATAATACAGTCTGGTTGTTAAAAATGCAAACAACAGAGAAATGAGTAAAGAGAAAAAGCAAGACTTACGTCCTCTCATCTCCAACCCACCATCCCACAGGTGGATGCTGTGAACAGTCCTTTTATGGTGCACCGGTAAACACGCAGGAAGTGACAGCTGTGCTTGGCATATGTTTCTTCTGCCTGCAGGTGAGTGTCTCTTTAGTAACAAATTATGCCTTCAGTTCTTCTTAAATGGTTGAATCTCAGAGTATTTGTCTGACTTTGAGCTTCTTAGCCAATATCCCATTGACCCAGTTCCAATCAAGGACAGGGAGCAATTAGACGTTCCATAGACTTCCTGGGACTGTAAGCAAAATTGTGTGTACATGTCATCTTCTAGGAGAGGGTCCAGAGCTTTCATTGAGGATGTTAAAGTGTGATCTGTACCCCAAAAAACTTACGGAACCAGTGGGAAAAATGAGACCAATTGCCGATTTCCACTGGGACCATTCTGGACCTTCCTGTAATTCGGAATACAGATGACACGGGACCTGGTTTCAAATACCACTCCAGTTACTACGCTATCACTAGCTGTGTGACCAGGGGCCTCGGCTCCCCCACCTGTAACACAGGAATGATAACAGCGGCCACACCTAGGAGCTGCGAGCTGGGCCAAGCCTGGGGAGAGGCGCCCACCTGGGGCAAAATACTTGCAGGGGGTACCCAAAACACCAGGGATGACCAGATAAATATTTGTTTCCTATTTGGATCCATTTTTTAAAAGTACAAACTACAAAATAAATAGATCCATTTTTTAAATGGAAGTAAAATTCACATAACATAAAATAAATTATTGTAAGGGTGGGTGGCTGGCTCAGTGGATGGAGCATGTGACTCCTGATCTCGGGGTTGTTCGAGCCCCACATTGGGTGCAGAGATTACTTAAAAATAAAATCTTTTTTTTTAAGATTTTATTTATTTATTTGACACAGAGAGAGATCAGATCACAAGTACACAGAAAGAGAGGAGGAAGCAGGCTCCCCGCTGAGCAGGGAGCCCGATGCGGGCCTCGATCCCAGGACCCTGAGATCATGACCTGAGCCGAAGGCAGAGGTTTTAACCCACTGAGCCACCCAGGCGCCCTAAAAATAAAATCTTAAAATAAATAAACAAGTTTAAAGTGCACAATTGGGTGGCAGTTTGTACATTCATAGCCATCACCTCTGTCTAGTCCAGAACATTTCCATGACCCCAGAGGATACCCTGTCCCCATCAGCAGTCATTCCCAACCCCTCTCCCCCAACCGCTGGCAACCATCAATCTGCTTTCTGTGTCTATGGATTTGCCCATTCTGGACGTTTTGTATCAATGAAATTGTACACTCCGTAGCCCTTTGTGACCGGCTTCTCTCACTCAGCACAATGTCTTCTAGGTTCTTTCCACTTTGTAGTGTAGGTCAGCACTCTCTTCCTTTCTATGGTTGAGTAACATTTCATCGTAAGGATTGATCTCATTTTGTTGTTTATCCATTTACCAGTAATGGGCATTTGAGTTTTTTTCCACATCTGGCTATTTTGGTTAGTGCTGCTCTGAACATCCGTGTACAGGATTTGTTTAAACACCTGTTTTCAGTTCTCGTGGACATATACCTAGGAATGGAGTTGCCAGATCGTATGGTAATTCTACATTTAACTTTCCAAGGCAACGCCAAGCTGTTTTCCGTAGGGGGTCCGTCACTTTACACTCCCACCAGCAGTGCACGAGGGTTCCAATTCTTCCACATCCTTACCAATACTTACTTTTGACTTTTTGGATTATAGGTGTCCTGGTAGGTGTGAGAAGCTATCTCATCGTGGCTTTGATTAACAGATAAATAATATTTTAAAGTAATATTTTCTAAAAATAAAAATCCACACAAAAAATCCGTGCCTGAGCAGAACATCAAAATCTTAATGAGAATGGGATCCAACCCTGCAGTGTTTATACTCACCTCCCTAGGCTCACTGTATTTAAAATTGTGATAGTTCACTCATTGCGGATTTCTCAGCATTGATTTTAATTTTTCTAAATATTGTCTGAAATATTATACGTTTATCACCATAAAAATGAAAAAATATTATTTTTTTCATTGCTGGGTTTTTGTGCGTGCCCTCCCCCCAAAACGTGGCACCCCAGGCCACCCAGCCCCTCTCCGGCTTCCCCTTCTCACTCTGCCCTGTGCTCAAGCAGTTTCTGCCCATTCACGTGGCAGCTCCCGCGATGACCTCCAGGGGGCGCCGCTTCCCCGCTCATCTTCAGACCAGACGCCTCCTTCCAGGCTGTTTGATTTGGGTTATTGGGATTCCTCTTCTGTAAGATGGGAATGATAGGAGAGAAGGTGTGGAAATCCCCTCTCTTAGGGCTCAGCCCCTACCCAACACATAATGATCATTGTAACTATTCCCCAAGAGCAGGGTTGGAAGAATATATTACACTTTTACTGCAGAGAATTTCAAACCCCAAAGTAGGTAGAATGGTATAATGAACCACCAGGTCCAGGTCCTGCTGCTATCACCCCCTGGCCAACCCTACCCCATCCACCTTGCCATCTGGGATTATGACTCCAAAGCAAATCCTGGTCATTCTAGAAATTTTATTATTCTAGAAATATTTTATTATGCATCTCTGAAATATAAAGACAGTCAAAAAAAAAAAAGAAGAAAGAAAGAAAAGAAATCTTACCATGATATCATCATCACACTTTAAAAACTCTGCCAAGAATTCTCTAATCCCTACAGATTCCAATACAGCTGACAAATGCTGGGTTTTGAGGCTCAGCACTATCATTCCCTTGCCAAGGGAGCTTGGGCAAATTGTTGACCTTCTCTGAAGCTTATTCTCTTTCTTCCTTTTTTTATTTTTAAGTCATCTCTACACTCTACGTGGGACTTGAGCTCACAACCCGGACATCAAGCATCATCTGGTCTACTGACTGCGCCAACCAGGTTCCCCTCTAAAACTTATTTTATTTTTACGATTTTATTTATTTATTCATGAGAAACAGAGAGAGAGAGAGAGAGAGCACAAGCAGGCAGAGGGAGAGGGAGAAGCAGGCTCCCCGCTGAACAAAGAGCCCGAAGAGATTCGGGGCTCGATCCCAGGACCCCGGGATCATGACCTGAGCCTAAGGCAGACGCTTAATCGACTGAGCCACCCAGGCACCCCCCCTCTGAAGCTTATTTTCATCATGGGTAAACCAGGGTAGGCAAATGAAGCTCCCAGGTCACAGGGAGAATTAGAGACCGTATGTTACATTAGCACCTGAAGCTAAGAGTTCCTCATCATAAAATGACATGGTGATGGTCACAGGAATAGAGTAACATGATAAAGCCATGGTTCTCAACCAGAGAGTAGAGGTGGGGCTTCTGTTCCCCAGGGGACAGGTGGCAACGTCAGGAGACATTTTTGGTTGCCACTTGCATCTAATTGGTGGAGACCGGGGGTGGGGGGAGGCTTCTCAGCACCCTACAGCACATGCACTGTAGGTTTGCCATCTCCTCGGGGGAGCTACCCCCCGCCCCCCGTATGTAATCTGAAACCAGCCCCCATACTGGGAGGACAGGGCTAGACCAAAGAAAGTCAGGCCATTTCAGATGGGTAGATGACAGGTTTGATAAGCAAGGTGACTTACCTACCATGCTTGTCTTGAGTGGCCACAGATATGTCAATTTCCACACCTACCAGCCAGAATCTTAACATTTACATAGAGACCTCAACTGGGCTCAGGCTCATGCAGCATCCAGATGGTCTTAACACCACATCACTATCTCAAGGCTGTGTCCTTGGGGAGCATCTAGTGTGGGGAAGACCAGGGGAGCCAACACTGCAAGGACAGGGGAGGGGAAGGAGGAGCCTCTCACTGCCCAGGTCTAGCTGGTGGGTCAAATCTGCAGTCACGTGTTCTCCTCCAACATGCACATCCCACCGCAAAGAGTGCTCTGGCCCCAAATAGTAGCAGTGTTGAGACTGAGCGACCCTGCTCTAGAAACTTAGATCGCATTTAACACTTGCGGGACTTTGACATTGGATGCTCCGATTCCTGCATCTGCCGCTTGCTGGGTGAGCCTGGAAGTGATAGTAATCAATCACGGGCAACATTTCACGGGCCCTCGCACGCCCCTGGCATGGCGTTAGGCTCCCTGTGTGGATGAATTTCGTTGCTTGTCGACTCTGGAGATCATGAAGAAAACTTAAGCCCAGAGTGGTTAAGTGGCCGGGGCAAGGAGCCCCATCTATCTGGACCTCATTTTTTTTCATCAGTGGGACAGGATGATAATGTCTGCCTCTCAGGCACACTGCCCACGTGGGATGCCAACCAGATGGCCCTTCATGGGCCCTTAACACACGGCATCCTCTGCGATGAGCATCTTAGCCCGGCACACAACAGTTAAGCATCGAGTCTGGCTAAGTGCCCAACTAAGCCAGGGCCCGAGAGCCACACAATTTCTCTCATTATCCCAGTTGCTGGGTGAATTGGCACGGAGAGACCTGGGAAGTACCTAAGACAAAAGTTTCTAGGATTGCCGGGGGCCTGGCTTCCGGGCACGGCTGCGCCCAGAAAACTTTATTTTCCAGCCTACTTCCCAGAGGATTTGAAGTTGACCCTTCTACCACGGGCAGGAGAGGGAGGCCAGAGCCCCCAAGAAACACCAGAAGATGGGCCCTGCAAGGGGCCTCCGTCCTTCCTGGGGAAATCCAGTCTTGCTCAGTTGCCTGCGGTAACAAATAGGAGTCAAGGAAGATGAACAGTTGTGGATGAACCCGTTGATGGAACAATTATTTAGTGAGCACCTACTATGTGCCAAGCATGCCGACCTTGGCAGACAAAGTCCTTGCACTCATGGAGAGACAAGCAATAAAGAAGCAAGAAGAAACATATCTGCTGGTGGTAAGTACCACACAGAGAATTAAAATAGGGTGATGGCATCAAGAATGACTGGGGGCTGGTCACTGAGCAATGGGATGGTCAGGAAGAACCTCTTAGGAAGTGGCATTTAAGCCGTGGCGTGGATGGCTGGAAAGAATTCAGGATGGGAAACTCAGGTCAGCATAAGGTCCTAAGGCTGCAAGAAGCTAGTTGCGTTGAGCTGGGGGTTCTCAACCAGGCATGACTGTGCCCTCTAGCAGACACTGGCAATGTCAGGAGATATTTTTGATTGTCACAGCTTTGGCGAGGGGTGGGGAACCCTGTTACCAACGTCCAGCGCGTCAAGGCCAGAATGCTCTTCAACAGTCATACGCTGCACAGGATGGCCCCCATGCGAAGAATGATCTGGCCCCAGATGCCAGTGGTGCTGATGTTGGAAAAGTCTGGGCTACAGGGATAGAAAGAATGTCTAGTGCGAGCGTCAAGGTCAAAACTTCTGATCCTCCTGTGAAGTCGGGAGGTGGTAAGCAAGGGAACATGGCCATGTACTGGAGTGGAGTAGAGTTCAAGTGGCCTACTGGGAACTCTGATAAATGGAGGGAGAAACAGAGATTTGGCGGGAGGCAAATTCAAGGTCAGCAGATTGGTGAGGAGGTGATAGGAAAAGGCCTAGACCGACCGTGGAGTCAAGAGTTGGGGCTTAGGTGAGGTCAGCGGGGTGCAGCTAAAACAGAGAGTCTGGGTGGATCGTGGGAAGGTGGCTGAATGGTCGGACTGGCTGGGGGGGGGGGGGGGGGAGGTGTCCCTGGAGGAGAAGGGGCCAGACCAGCACTCACTCCCCAACCCTGCCCTTCCAGGCTAGTGAAAAAGTTCTCACTCTGATCCTCAGTTTTCCTCATCTGTAAAATGGGGACAGTCAGTTATGTTACAATATTTTTCAGGTCTGTGCAGGCAAGGTTCACTTAGCAGGCCTGGGTTGTCCACACTCTGCTTCTGAAAGGTTTGGCCCTTGACTGGCTCCTAGGATGTGCCCTCTAAACTCTTGGAATGTCTTGCCCTATAGGAGTGTGTTTGTGTACCTGGGGGCCTTGGAATATACCCGAAGAGTCTATGCTAACAATGTGATTTCCGGTGGGGACCTTGGGCCTCGTGGTATCCTCTCTGGAGGGGCTCCGGAGGGGCTGGACTCTGAAGTCAGCCATGTCTGTGTGACCAATGCCCAGGAAAAACCTGGACACGCCAGGCCCTGGTGAGCTTCCCTGGTTGGCCATCTTCCGAGCCTGTCGTCACACACTGTGAAAATCCAGTGCTGGTCGCCCAACTCTGCTGGGAGGGGACAACTAGAGGCCCAAGCCCGGTGTCTCCCGGACTCAGCCCTGCACGCCTCTTTGCTTGGCTGTCCTTCACCTGCGTCCTTCCACTGTCACGAACCATCTCCAAGGAGAACAGCTTTCCTGAATTCTGGGAGTCCTTCTAATGGGTCTTGAGGGGGGCTCTTGGGCACCTCTGAAAGGCAGACTCTTCTCCTGGGTGGACGAGGCAGGGAAGGGAAGTTGAGGCAGAGAAGGAAAAGGTATTAAAAAACTCGCACCGTTTGGTTGAACTGATCCGACCATGTCTCAAGTGCCTGTATGTAAAGTGAGGACTTGGCGTCCCAACTCCCAAATGCCTCGCTCACACGGGGGTCGTCGCGGGGGTATATTTGGAATTCATTCTGGTTTTCAGGCTCATCGTGCTTCCTGTGTGCAGATCCCGAGGGGAGTGCCTTTCTCTCCGGGTCCTAGCCCGTCCTGGGGCAGTTCTCACTCCCGTCTACGGATGAAACGGCTGATGTCCCAGGAAAGAGGCCACTCGCTTAACTCCTCCAAGACTGTGATGGGCAAGCCAGCATCCCAACCAGGCCTGGGGACACCCAGGTATGCTTTCCTTCTTCTTCTTCTTTTTTTTTTTTTTTAAGATTTTATTTATTTATTTGACAGAGAGAGAGAGAGAGATCACAGGTAGGCAGAGAGGCAGGCAGAGAGAGAGGGGGAAGCAGGCTCTCTGCCGAGCAGAGAGCCCGATGCGGGGCTGGATCCCAGGGCCCTGAGATCATGACCGGAGCCGATGGCAGAGGCCTAACCCACTGAGCCACCCAGGCGCCCCAGTATGCTTTCCTTCTGTCTGCAATTGGTTACTGTGGGGAGGTGAGTGGGCAGACCTCAGATCACCCCGGCATTTTCAATAAGATCAAATAATGAGAAGGTCTTTCCCTGGTCATAGAGGCCATGTCGTTGGTTCATTTTTCTCCCTCGCCCTCATTGATGGATAATCGGCATATGTGTGTTTAAGGTATCCAACATGCTGATGTGATGTACTTCCATCTTGCACAATGATTACCACAATGGCATTAGCGAACACCTCCAACACGCGCCTCATTACTCTTTCTTTTTCATGGTGAGAACCTTGAAGATCTATGCTGTTAGCGACTTCCAAGCATATAATACAGTATTATTAACTGTGATCCTCATGTTGTGCATTAGATTCCTAGGTCGGTCCTATTCATCTTTTAACTGGAAGTTGGTAACCTTTGACTGACATCTCCCCATCTCCCCACCCCTTCCCCTGGAACCATCACTTTACTTTCTGTTTCGATGAGTTTGGCTTTTTTCGATTCCATGCAGAAATGAGATCTTACAGTATTTGTCTTTCTCCGTCTGGCTTATTCCACCCGGCATAATGCCCTCCAGGTCTCTTCGTGTTGTCACAAGTACTGTCTTGGGGTTATTTCAAAGAGCCTGTCTCAGTTTGATGTGGGTAGTTCCCAAACTGACCCTGGAGATTCGCTAATCTCCCTTCTCATCCGAGAGAGCTGGCCTCGGGCTCCACGCCTCCTGCGGGCAAGGAGATCTGGCTAGAGTTGATTTAAAGCTGGTTTCTCCGTTTCTCCGCACTGCTGACCTTCGGACACAGATAGTCCTCTGGGGTGGAGCCGTCCTGTGATGGTAGGGAGCCGAGCAGTATGCCCGGGCTCTACCCACTGGATGCCAGCAGCTCTCCCTCCCCAGCGTCGTGACAACCAAAATGTCTCCAGCCGTTTCGAGGGTCCCCTGGGAAGCCGAGTATTCCCCAGTTGAGAACAGTACACCCAGTGCCTGGACCACCTTTGGAGGGGAGAGTGAGCACAGCAAGAGGTGGGTTTTCCGCTAAGCGTTTGTCCTTCCGGCCCGCCCCCCCAGGACTGGCGTGACTCCCAGCATCTGACAGCTTCCCTCTGCACACCTGGGCCCAGGCTCGACTTTCAGGGATCCCCGGGGGACCTAGGTGTTCCAGAAGCTGGCTGGTCCCCAGGCCCCAACGCCGGGCTCCAGTAAACCATAGTTGCCGTGGTGACTGCTGAGCTCTTAGGGTGAGGAGCTGGCTGCTTAAGGGGCAAAAGTCTCCAGCGCCTGGAGGAGCCAACATCCAGGGGCCTCGGCTGGGAGGCCGCTGTCCGACGTCCCCCCATTAGTGCTTGCAGACTGAGCAGAGCAGCGGGGAGCAGCTGCTTCAGCTCCCCAGGGGCGCTGGCGGTGGCGGGGACGCCAAGGCACCGAGGGGGTAAGATGGACACCCCACTCCAGATCGCCCCATCTGGCTGCCTGCCCAGGAAGGTCCCCTGGCCTCTGGCCTGAGGTCTCTGAGTCCCAGGCCCTATCCTGGGGAAGCATCATCCAGGTGGACAGGCAGCATGAACGTGGGCCCCCTCAGCCCGGACACCCGCCGGCGGCTTCTCCAGGGTCAGGCAGGCCCCCTCCCAGCGCCTCGGCCCAGCAGTGTGGCCATCTTCATCAGCTCCACAGTCTCGGGTAAGGCGTAGGGCAGGGCTGGGGAGTGAGAGGCCAGCAGGAACTCTTGGGGAGGGGCCAGGTGGCCAGGGCATGGCTCATACGGTCCCCTAGGAGACCTGGATAAGAATGCAGCCTGGCCAGTGACCCACGTTGGAACCTGTGAGGGGGAGCCTCCTAGACCCTCTGTGTCCTCCTCAGTAAGCCAGCCCGAGAACCTGACTTGATAGAGTCACTGTGAGGGGCAAATCATATTGCAATTAACATTTATGATGAATGCACGACATGGGAGGCTTAAAGAGTGTGAGAGCCACACACCACGCTCCCCCCCCCACCCCAGACACCAGGCTTTGCATGACCCAACCCTCCTCATCTCCCATCTTGATCTCACAGGGTCCTCCCCTCAGCCCCGTGCCGTAGTCACCCTGGGCTGCAGCAGGTCATGGGACCCTTGAAGCCCCGGGCCCCATAACCAGTAGTCATGGGTGTGTGTGTCTAACGTCTGGCTCCTCTGAGCAGGCGGCTAGCCCTGTGGGGGCAAGGACTAGGCACGGCAGTGTACTAGCAGATGCCTACTAGCCCATTCCCCAAATCTAAACAAAACAAAATGAAAAACACCCAAACACCCAATTTGTACCATCCGCCAATTTCCCTGGTGTAAGTCCTTCCACGAGGGTCCCTTTCAAGGTGCCGATGGGACTCTTCCGAACAGGGAGGCAGGCAGAGATGTGCGGTAATCCAGTCTTGTCTAATATTGCCCTGATAGCACATCAGCAGCCAGGACCCAACTCCAGAACAGAGCGCACAGCCAAATGCCATAAAATAATCAAGACGCGATGCGTTTTGCTTATTTGCCATCTCTGTCTTTTCCGTTGTTCAGTTCCGATGATTTAATTGTTCGTCGTGGCTACGTGAATTCACAAAATTCCTGCCCCTGTTGGTTAAGCAAGGTTCTGAGCATAATGGAACTTCCTAATACTTTATGGATGGATGTGATTAACTCATGGAACGAGTTAGACAGGCATGGAGGGGCACGGGGGAGAAGGCACAGCCAAGATTAGAACCCAGGTCAGCTCCAGTCCCAGGGCCTGGTTGGCTTCTTTGTGCCAATAGCTTTGGGAGTCCTTCCCTGAACCCTCTGATGCCCTCTCCCTGAGCAGGGGGAGAAGACAAACATTTCTTCCATGTCTATCTAGGTGCTTTTACCTGTACCCAACTAACAGTTATTGAGCACTTGTGTTGAGGGCTAAGAATTCAGCCATGACCAACACAAGCAGAGGCATTTGACTTTGGGGAGCTTACAGCCCTGCAAAGTAGAGGCATCACCCCCATTTACGGGGCGGAGGGGGGGGCAGAGACTGAACATAGCCTGACACTTGGCATTGGGCCACACAGTGAAGTCAGTGGTGCAGAAGGTCTTAGGATCCAGGTTTACTCCGGGTAGGGCTGCCAGATTTAGCAAAAGAAAAAAACAGAACAGCAAAACTAGGACACCAGTTAAATTTGCATTTCAGGGGGCGCCTGGGCGGCTCAGTTGTTAAGCGTCTGCCTTCGGCTCAGGTCACGATCCCGGGATCCTGGGATCAAGTCCCTCATCGGGTTCCCTGCTCAGCAGGAAGCCTGCTTCTCCCTCTTCTGCTTCCCCTGCTTGTGTTCCCTCTCTCACTCTGTCTCTCTCTGTTAAATAAATAAATAAAATATTTCAAAAAATTTGCATTTCAGATCAACAATGAATAATCCTTTAGTATAAGTATTTCCCAAATAGTGCACGCCAGGGGACATACTTATGCTAACAGATGATTTGTAGTTTATCTGAATTGCAGATTCAGCCAGCTTTATCAGGTCCACGCATGTGTCCAAATAGTGCATGGAATGGGATATACTTATGCTGTCAAGTTTTTCATCGCTTATCTGAAGTGCAAATTCAGCTGGGCATCCCATATTGTATTTGGCAACCCTAAGCTAGGCTGACCAACCGTCCTGGCTAGCTGGGACTGAGGGCTTTCCTGGGATGTGGGATTTTTAGCACTCATACCAGGAAAGTCCCTCTCTGGTTTACCTCGTGGTTTTTGTATCTGTTCATTTGCCCCGCAGGGCCCCAGCCTTAGTGGGGACAAATGAGGCTAAAAGCAGAGCTGTGGGGGCTATAAAGGGTCCTGGGATCTTCCAGCTAACATGCTCGATGATGTTCCTTGCAGATATGGATGCAGAGAGAGAAGCTCTGCAGAGCACGGCCTTCCCCGAAGTGCAAACCTTCTGCCAGAAGCACGGGCTGATGTTTGAGGTAATAGCTTCCTCTCTGCCTTGGTGTCCCCTGTCCCTGAAACTAGGAAATAAGGGTGTGCCACCCACACTGTCACACGAGACCCTATGCTCCGAGGCTCCCCGCTGGCCATGCACCGCAGAGATGAAAGTCCTCTAAACAGGCAGAGGGAGGGATTATGGCCACGGGCGCTGCGGGGAGCCCAGGAGGTGTGGGAGTGCTAGGCGTGGCCGCAGGGGGACCCTGCTCCTTGGGCACGCCACTTAACCGACTTTCATTGTTGGTTTGTCCTGCCCTCCCGGCCCTCCCCGCACTGGGACAGCTTCAGGGGGAGTCTACGGGGACTGTGGGGTGTTTGGGGTGTCCACGGCAGTGGGATGTGCCTTTTTCAGGAGCACTAATGGTGTACCTGCTGAGTACAGTCACCGCAGTCCCTGACAGAGGTCCCTGTGGCTCTGGCACCAATCTGGAGGAGGGGCGTTGCCGCCTGCCTGTTTTAATGCAGAACCCGACAAACGTCTTGGAGCGTTGGCTTCACTTGACCCTGACTCCCTGACCTGTGGCGAGCCACGCCATCAAAGGCCGCCTTGATTATAAGACTCACTGTAGTTTCTGTATCACTGAGAAAGAAGCAGTGCTGGGAATTGACCCCGCCTGCCATGGATCATAAGACACAGCTCAGGGGCTCCTGGCTGGCTCAGTGGGTTCAAGCCTCTGCCTTCAGCTCAGGTCATGATCCCAGGGTCCTGGGATCGAGGCCCACATCGGGCTCTCTGCCCAGCAGGGAGCCTGCTTCCTCCTCTCTCTCTGCCTGCCTCTCTGTCTACTTGTGATCTCTCTCTGTGTCAAATAAATAAATAAAATCTTAAAAAAAAGTAAGACATAGCTCAATGGCAGAGGTGCTAAAGAGGAAAACATATATGCTGAGAACCGAGGCTCGTGCCTTTAAGGGCCACACAGGTGCTATGCGACAAACACCGAAAACATCCTCAATGCACAGATGGGAGGCAGTGGCCCACAGAGACCATGGCTCTGGCCCGAGCCCAGTGCTGACCCTCTTTCCGTCTCCATTCAGCCACAGTCAGTAGTAGGGTGCTTTTATCCCCATGTTCCAGTTCCTTAGGAATTTCTGTGTCTTTCCCTCTAGGTGAAAGAATTTAGGGAGGAAGGGACGTTCTGAGTCCCCTTTCCCCCTCCTCCTTATCCTAGCCTTCTGCCAGGGTCGGCTTTGCTACCTGAACTGAGCCATTCTGCCGGGCCCCCCTCAGGCGAGCAGGCGAAAGTGGACCGCAAGCATGCGGTTGCCAAGGAGACGCTGCCAAGTCTGATTTGGGCCAAACTAAACACCCTCCTTGCAAAGAAAGCTCTGAGAACAAGTGTGGACATGTCCTCCCTTAAAAAGAAATGGTTTGAATATGGCCAAATTCTTTAAATATTTCATTTGATATGTTACTTTTAAATTAACATTTTATTTCGGATTTAGACTTATCTGAAGGTAGCCTGCAGTCCAGAGTTCCCATATGCTCCGCACCCGATTTCCCCCCTATTGCAAACATCTTACATATCGGGACACGTTTGTCACAACTAAGAAATGGACATTGATGCGATGCCATGAACCAGCCTCATTCAGATGTCACCTGTTCTTCCATTTGTGTCCTCTCTCTGGTCCAGGACCCCGTCCACAGGACCCAGCAGAGTTCCCTCTGGTCTGAGACGGTCTTTCCCTGTTGCTCATGACCTTGGCAGTCTTGGAGAGGGCTGACTGGCCGTCCGGCAGGATTGCCCCCCAACTGGGTCTGTCTGATGTTTTTCACGTTTTTCTCATGATGACCCTGAGGTTATGGGCTTCATTCAAGTTTTTTCAACTTGGATGGCCCCCTTTGGGGAGAGACTGTCAAGAATTACTGTAAGAAACTTTATGTCTTTGGGCAGAAAAGGAATTGAAAAAAATCAAGTCAAAGGGAATCGAAAAAAATCCCCCCATTTTTCAAAAAACTGAAAACCCCACCCATTCTACCACCTCCCTGGCACACCCACACTTATACTCTCCAGGTTGCTGGTCTGAGGTGGGGTATTCGGAGCACTGAGGCCACTGACCACATGACCACAGAACTCTGCTTGGAGGAGCTTGACCGGTGTCGGAAATCATCCATAGGGCCCGCTTTTGTTGTGAGTCTCTCGGGAGGGATGGGTTGGTGCTTGCTTCTCATTCTAGCCCCGATACATGGCTCCGACCCACTAGCGAAACCCATCAGTGGAGGGATGCAGGTGGCATTTCTGCAATAGTACCTAATCTCCGTAGCCTGCCAGTGGCAGACATTGCTAATCGATCACAGTACTCATCTTCCACCGAGTTAGCTGGGATCCAGACATTAGTGGCCAATTGGAAGCAACCGGTGAGTGGGAGAGCAGGGGGTAGGAGCCCAAGGGAATCTTAGAATTTGTTCTGGACCTACCCCCCAGCTTTCCCACCTCATCCACTTCATGTGTGTGGAATTTGGAGATCCTGGAAAAGCATAGAGAGGATGGAAACCCACAGGATGTTGGGAAATCTTTTCTCCCATGTGCTTCATGGTGTCAAGAGCAGCCTCTGTGGAATGGTCTAGAACCTGCTCAGGGCAAACTTCCTCCGACACTAGGTGGGACCAGTTTTTCCATGTTCCAGGGTATTCTGTCCTCGAACCCTGACAGCATCCTCTCTGTCCCCAAAATAACCCTCAGCTCACGATTAGTGGTCTGGGCTACAATCAGCAAATGCTATCCCACTGTCCTGATTTGTTCCACCACCAAGTTCCAGATACATCCAAGAACTATGACATTTGAGCTCATAAATTCTCAAGCAGGTGTCAGCAAACTACAGCATCTGGGGCAAATCTGTCATTGCCTGTTTTTGCAAATAAAGCTTTGTTGGCACTCCACCATACTCCTTCATTCACATATCATCCATGGCTGTTTTCCAGCCACACACAGAGACCCTAATAGTTGTGGCGGAAGCTACCTCATCTGCAAAGCTGAAAAGATTAGCTATCTGACCCTTCCCAGGATAAGTTTGCTGACCTCTGTCCTAAAATGTAAAGAGGGAAAAAGTCAAGCAAGTATCTTTGCCCGAAACACCTTAGTCACAAAGAAGCTTCGAGCTGTTCTGAATAAAAAGAAAACTCCCCCATAACCCCTCCTGAAAACAAAGGAGAGTGTAGGAGAGGGTGATCGCCATTATAAAAGCTGTTTTCTAGGGAAATAAAGAGAAATACTTAAGGGCTGCTTGGCTTCAGAATTGCACTGTCTAGCGCAGTCGCCACAAAGCACGCGAGGCACATTTAGAGGTAGATACATGAAAATCGAGTAGGATTCAAATTTCAGTTCCTCGGCCCCACCAGCCACATCACAATGGCTTCGTCACCCCGTGTGGCAACTAGCCACCACATTGGACAACACAGGTGAACACACTTTCAGCACTGCCGAAGGTTCTAGTGCTGCCTCGGAGATGAGACCTCCTGCAAAGAAACTAAGCACCCCCATGTGTGAGAGGCTTTCTTTACTATGTGTGATGTTCGATCGATAGAGTCAAGCTTCCTTTTTCAGTCTTTTGCTCTATGCTTTTCTTTGTCTGTTGGCACCGCGTTTTTTTCTTCTTCTCCTGGTTTCATTGAGATGCTTTTGCCCTCCAGCAACGTGTAAGTTTCTGAAGGGCAGTGTTCGTGACTTGACTTACTTGTGTTGTGAAATGATGACCGCAATAAGTTTAATTAATATCCATCATCTCCTAGAGATACAAAAAGAGAGAGAGAGAGAGAGAGAGAAAGGAAAAAAGATGGGTTTTTTTCCCCTTGGGATGAGAACGCTCAGGAGCTACTCTCTTAGCAACTTTCAAATACACGTGCAGCGGCATCCACTGTGGTCTTCCTGTCTTACGTTATATCCCGGTCCTTGTTTATCTCATAACTGGAAGTTCGTGCCTTTTGAACCCCTCTGCTTCAATTATTAGTGCTTTAAAATGCATCCTAGTGTCTGGAGGGCTCTCCCCTCCACCTTGTGTATCTTCCTTTACACACCACCCCCAACCTTCCAATTTAGTTTTCCAAATGAACCTGATGATTGATCACTTTGTGGAGTTTCAAAAAAAGGAGGGGGAGAAAAGGAATTTTCTAAAGAAAAATGGGCGATGGGGAAAAAAGGAACTCCGGGAGGAATTCGATTTTGCAACCCAAACTGCAGGCAGTGAAAAGCACAACGCAGCTTCCAGGTGGCATGGGGGACGGGACGATGCTCCCTGAGCTTCCCCCAGGTCCGACCGGCCCAGCGACCTTGCTCCTCCTTCCAGAAGGGCTCCTTGGGCGGCGGGCTGACCTCGACCCGCCCTGCTTTGCTCTTGAACCAGGCATCTCCCCTCTGTCCCCCGAAGGTCACGGCATCCTTCTCCTTCAGTGGCTCCGAATGGAGGGGTCTTCCCGTGGAGATCAGAGCTGCGCTGGTGGCCCTTGGAGAGGCGTCTCTCTGGTAAATAAGTCATTAGGCAGCATGAGTAGCAGAGGACGGCTCCCCAGGGCACTTCCTTTGTAGGTTCTGGCTCTCCTGGGCCACCCGCAGCTCCAGCATCTCCAGAGAGTTGCTCCCGGTGGCTCCTGACCTTTTTCTTTCAAGCTCTTCCCGTCCTTGCTCCGGTCCCTCAGACAAGAACATTTTCCACCTGTGTCCCTCCTGAGATCCGTGGTTTGTGCTCGGAGGGCTTCTCCAACTTCTCGCACTGCTCGGAGGCTGACGCTCTGGGAAGGGTCCCGTGTTCAACCTCCTATCATCGCAGGCTCTGTTTATCCAGGTTTCCTCAGAGCACACCCCTAGAATATTCTGCTACAAGCCAGTGAAGAGGGGAAGGGTAATTACTTCCATTTTATGATGAAGAAACTCAAGAGGTCAGGCTTGGTGTCCTGGACCTCCTCCAGCCTGATTCTCTTTGCACCTTCTGTTGGGGCAGAGAGAGGGCCTCCCAGGTTCTTGGCATTAAGACTAAAACTTAAAAAAAAAAAAGAGACCAAAGTCTTAGGACCTCATCATGCCCAGCCCCTGCAAGATCTTGCCCACAGAGATGGCCTTCTGTTTTGTTCCAATTTTAGTGTATGTGCTGCCTAACTGAGCACGGGGTTGGTCTCAGCTTTCACCGCTGCCCCCTCCTCAAGGCCCTCCCCCACCCTGGCTTTCCTGCTCTGGCTCTTTGGAGCCACTTCCTGCCACAGGCCTTTTGCACGTGCTGTCTGCTCTATCTGCAAGGCGCTCTGACCAATGCATCCTTTTTCAGGTCTTATTCTTCAGCTCAGTCTTTAAACCTAAATAAAGACGGGGTCCTCCCTGTACCCTTGAGACCCATCTGCCCCCCAGGGACCACATCATAGCATGAGATTTGGGCAGGGCCAACGGAGGCCTTAGCTCTTGCCACAGCTTTATTTCTGGGACAAGCCAGTGCCTGAGAAGCTATAGCTTTTCTCTCCCTCTGCCCGTCTCTTATTAAGGACTCTTGGGGTTGCATTTAGGGCTCCAATAATCCAGGATAATCTCTCCAGCTCTAAATCCTTCACTTAATCACATCTGTAAAGACCTTGGCACTGGTCATGGTTCTCCAGGTAAACAGAACCGGGAGGATATATATATATATAGAAAGAGAGAGAGAGAGATAGGAGGAGATTTGTAACAGGAATTGGCTCACACCATTAATGGAGGCCAAGAAGTTCCAACGTCTGCCCTTTACAAGCTACAGAACCAGAAAAGCAGGTGGTGCAATTCAGTTGTAGGGCCTGAGAATCGGGGGGCTGGAGATGCAAATCCCGATCTGAGTCCCAAAGCCCGAGAACTGGGAGCACCGATGGCCAAGGGCTGGAGAAGATGTATGTCTCACCTCAAGCAGAGAGAGGAAATTCATCTTTCCTCATTTTCGTTTTGCTTTGGTTTTGGTTTTTCGGGGCCTCTTGGGCCCCCTGGTGGATTGGATGGTGTCCCCTGCATCGGGGAGGGCCGTCCGCTTCACTCCAGAGATGCTGTCACATGCAGAAATCATACTCGACCGGCGATCTGGGCCTCCCTCAGCCCAGTGAAACGGACACCTAAAAATAACCATCACAACTCTTGTCCATATAAGGTGTGTTCGCAGGGGCCAGCGATTAGGGCTGGCTATCTTTGGGGGCCATCATTCGGCTTCCACGGAGGGTTTTCCCAGCAAACGATTCCCTGATGCTTAGTACAGGATCAGATTCAAAATGTACCTGCCCCACGTCTCTTGCTCTCAGGGACCTTCACACGCAGGTGCTCTGAGGAAGCCTGCACTTCTTAATGTACCCATCACTGTGGCATGTCGGGGGGCTCAGGTAATCTCATCCAGGGTCACGGAGCCAAGCGCCTAGGCCGAGATTTGAACCTGTGCCCCTCTCTCTGCCAGGCCCTCTTAGGTGACCAGTACGGCCCCTGTCCAGTGCCCACGCTGGTCGAGGAGAAGGAGTGGGAGGCTCTGAGAGCCCAACTGACCTCCAGGCCACGCGAGCTGGAGCTGGTGGCTCGACGCTTCCGAAGGGACGAGAACGCCGTGCCTCCCACTTACCTGCTGCAGGCGCTAGGTGCCGTAGAGGCCCACGGGCCCGAAGAGGCCACGCTGACCTCTGTGCTGCGCTCCGGAGCCCAGGAGGCCCGGAGGCTGGGCCTCATCACCCAGGAGCAGTGGCGCCGCTACCACTGGTCAGGTGAGGCTGCCGGGACCCCTCTCAGGGTCCACAGGAAATGCCCCGTGTTCAAATACCTGCACCGCATACTGTCCGAATGCCATAGCCTGCACTTCTGTAAATGCCAGACCAGACCAGCTTCTGGGTCCCTGGTTCTGCAAGAGGATCTTGTCCTGACGCCAGAGGTCACCCATGTCCTGCTTAATTCTCTGTCTCTTAGGACCCTCCTTTCCTCTCCCCCTCCAGCTCCGTCTCCTCTTCTCCCAGGGAGACTCTTGGCTCTGGGGGAAGGCTTCTTTTTTTTTTTTTTTTTTTTTTTTTTTTTAT
>LNAC01000008.1:9567161-9623671 GCA_002007465.1 Ailurus styani | reverse complement strand
TTTTAAGATTTTATTTATTTATTTCACAGAGGGAGAGAGATCACAAGTAGGCAGAGAGGCAGGCAGAGAGAGGCGGAAGCAGGCTCCCCGCCGAGCAGGGAGCCGGATGCGGGCCTCAATCCCAGGACCCTGAGATCATGACCTGAGCTGAAGGCAGAGGCTTTAACCCACTGAGCCACCCAGGCGCCCGGGGAAGGATTCTGAGATGACCGCTATCCTGGTTTGTCCTGGACTTTGAAGGCTAAACCCAGGTAGTCCAGGAAAAACTGGAACCGTGGGTCACCTTATGTCTAGCCTGGGAGCCAGCCCCTGCTGGGGACACTGAGTCCTCCAGCCTCCCTGCACCTGCCTAGACATGGAGACTGAGGCACAAGAAGGGGTCTCCTTCACCTAAGGTGGGGAGTAGGGATTTGACCAGAGTCCATCATCCAGCTCCTTGCTGGCCTCTTACCTCCCACCTCTAGCCTCACCCTCTGGCTCTTCCACCGCCCCGCTCCCCCCCCCCCCCCCCCCGCACTGGCTACCAGAAAGGGTTTTCCTAAGAATGCAGTGTTGCCGGGGCTTCTGGATGGCTCCGTCAGTTAAGAGTCCGATTCTTGGTTTCGGCTGGGGTCATGATCTCGAGGTCTTGAGATCAAGCCCGTGTTGGGCTCCATGCTGAGCGTGGAGCCTGCTTGGGATTCCCTCTCTTCCTCTGCCCCTCCTCCTGGCTTGTGCTCCCTCTCTCTAAAATCAACCAATCAATCAATCAATCAATCAATCTCTTTTTAAAAAATGGCAGTGTTGCCAAGCCATTTCCCCACTGCTTCCTGCCAGCAAGAACAGCTTATTATCATTCACAGGTTCAGTAGTATGTCAAATATGTCTATTTACAGCACCAAAACTATAGTATATGAATCTCTTTTACTAAAAATATTAAAAACGTGAACTCATTTGGTTCACATATTAAATATATGGATTTATATTATGAACATACTAAACACATTGATTTGTTTAAAGATATGGAATGTAGTAATTTATGCCAATAGGATTTTAATTGTACTAAAATATATTGATTATTATCTTTTATATATATTAATTCTAGTAACGACATACCAATTTTTAAAAATCAGCTTTTTCTTTGGGGTTAATTTTAGATTCGCATGAAGTACAGAGTCTCTGTATATTCTTCACACGGAGAAGTTAACGTCCTATGTGACCACAGTACATTTGCCGGAAGTAAGAAATTAACATCAGTACATGACGATTAACTAGACTCCAGACTTTATTGAGAGTTCATCGTTTTTCCCGTTAATGTTTTTCGGTCCCAGGATCCCATCCAGGTTCTCACATTGTGCTTAGTTGTCACATCGCAGTTTCCCCTGGACTGTGACAGTGTCTCAGCCTTTCCCTATTTTTCATGACTTTGACCATTTTAAGGAGCACTGGCCACATCTTTGGCAGAATGTCCCTCAGTCTGGGCTTGTCTGGTGTTTTCTCATGCTTGGATGGGGGTTATAGGTTTCTGGGAGGAAGACCATGGAGGTGAAGTTCATTCCCTATCCCATCATATCAGGGTTACCTGATACCCACTTGACGTCTCAGGAGAGGCTGACCCAATACTTGGGTTAAGACGATGAATGACTTATTGATTTTGAATACAGCATTTATCTGACTAATAACGTTAATGTCTCCCATTTATTGAGCACTTACCGTGTTGCTCTGCCTTGCTCTGTGACATGTGCTAATTGCTTTCATAGAGATATCGGCTGCTAGGACTCTAATCAATGTCTGTGGTCTGTGCTTTGGGATGGACCTGGGCTTGCCATGATCTCATTCGATTAAACCCAGCCCCTTAAGAATCCCCACCAGAGGGGTGCCTAGGTGGCTCAGTCGGTTAAGTTGTGATTTCGGCTCAGGTCATGATCTCAGGGTCTTGAGATCGAGCCCTGCGTAGGCTCTGCGCTCAGCACAGAGTCTGCTTGAGATTCTCTCTCTCTCTCTGCCCCTTTCCTTTGCTCTCTCCCTCTCTTTTTCTCAAATAAACAGATTAAAAAAAAAAAGAATTCCCACTTGAAAGAACAAACAGAGGCTCCTTAAAAGTAGCAGGACGCACAAAGGCATGCTAGCAACAGTGTCTTTAGGTGCATCTCCAGTCCCCTTGTTCAGTTTTCTTCTTTTCAGCCTTTTTATTTGGAAACAGAGAGTCACAGGAAGTTGCACACACACACAAAAAAAGTAGGAAGTAAGTCCATGTATCCTTCACCCAGTTTCCCCCAAAGGTAACATCCTGCAAAACTATAGTATAACCAAAAAGTAGACATTGTGGCAACCAAACAAAGCATCACTTTTTAAAAAAAGGTTTTGTTAATTTATTCATGAGAGACAGAGAGAGAAAGAGAGGCAGGTTCTCTGAGGAGCAGGGAGCCCAATTCGGGACTTGATCCCAGGACCCTGGGATCATGACCTGAGCCGAAGGCAGATGCTTAATGGACTGAGCCACCCAGGCGCCCATACAAAGCATCACTTTTACAAACATGCATTTGTGTGTGTGCATGTGCACATGTGTATTTCACACTAAGAAATTTTTACACCTGTGTAGCTTTGAATAAGTGCCACAGTCCATACACAGGATTATTTCCTCACTACAAAGATCCCCCCCACTACCCTTTCAGAGTCACACCCGGCCCTCCCCTCAGTCCTCAGCTCCTGCCAACCAGTAATCCGTCTCCATCCGTATAATTTGTTATTTCAACGATGGTATAGAATGGGATCACACAGTCTACAACCTTTGGAGATTGGCTTTGTTCCTTCGGCATAACGAGCTCTGCTTTTCACAAGCATTGTTTCCTAGAAGATCCTGCCAGCAGCCTCATCAAGGTTAAGCTAGTGCAGGGACGCCTGGGTGGCTCAGTTAGTTGGGCGTCTGCCTTTGGCTCAGGTCAACAATCCCAGAAGGATCACACGTCAGGACTGTTAGTTGCCTTTATCCCTGACTTCCATCTGAGGGCCTGAGGGGGGCGTGGTGTGGTGACTCCCAAAGAAGACTTTTCAGTGGCTCTTATCTCTGGCTCTGAGACCAAATCCTGTCTCCAAGGGAGCCTGATTCGCTCAGCTCCAGAGACCTGGGAGCCTCTGCTGAGCTCAGGGCGGCTTAAAAAATAATTCCTTGGGTCTGATTGCTATTTCAAAACAGTGGCCTCTGAGGAGAAATCGATGTCTGCTCTTGGCTCTGGAAAATACGGGTCCTCAGGGCAGCTGCTGCATGCTCTGGGACAGGGGCCAGCCCACCAGGGCCCAAAGGCAAAACTCGGCCCACCATTTGTTTTCACAAATAAAGTTTTATTGGAACACACTCAACATACTAGTTCGCACGTTGTCTATGGCTGTTTTCACGCTACAACGGCAGAGTTGAATAGCTATAAAGGAGACCATTCGACCTGGGAAGCCTAAAATATTTACTATCTGACCTTTTGCAGAAAAGCGTGCCGACCTTTGCTCTCAGCCTCCAAGCTCATTAAAAACTTTCTCCCTGGCCCCCATGCCTTTGCAGCAACTTTCTGTGGCCTCAAATGCCCTGCCTTCCCCACTCTGTCCAGGATGGGCAGATAGCTCTTCGGCTGTCTGTCCATTTATTCACAAAGACTAGTGAATAAAAGCAAAAGAGATCTTTGGACATTTTTCTCACTGCTAGACGCCCCAGTATGGAGAGCAGAGGCTGGCACAAGTGGGAGCTCAGTAA
Organism: Ailurus styani; assembly: GCA_002007465.1. NCBI lineage: Eukaryota > Metazoa > Chordata > Mammalia > Carnivora > Ailuridae > Ailurus > Ailurus styani. Next base: position 9,619,950 of record LNAC01000008.1, on the reverse strand, counting down.
GTGTTTGTTGAATGAATGTGTGATGACGGAGGCACCCAAAACTGACAACATTGCATTTTTTTTAACTGAAGTGAAATTCACATGGCATGAAATTAACCATTTTGAAATAAATGATTCAGTGACATTTAGTGCATTCACATTGTTGTGCAATCACCACCTCGATCTAGTTCCAGAACATTTCCATCACCCCCAGAGAATTTCTGTATTTCTTAACAGTCACTCTCCATCCCTTTCCCCCAACCCCCGGCAACTACCAGTCTGCTTTCTGTCTCTATGGGTTGCCTATTCTAAACAGTTTGTGTACATGAAACCAGACAGTATGGGGCCTCTTATGTCTGGCTTCTTTCACTCAGCACGGTGTTCCCAAGGTTCATGCGTGCTGTAGCATGAATCAGGGCTTCATTCCTTTTTCTGGCTGAGTATTAGTCAATCATAGGGATGGATCACACTGTATTTATCCATTCATCATTTGGTGGACCCTTGGGTTGTTTCCACCTCTGGGCAACTGTGGATGCTGTGAACATGGGTGCACATGTATCAGTTTGCCTATGTTTTCAGCTCTTTGGGGTCCATACCTAGAAGTGGAATTCCTATAGAAACTCCGTATTTAACTTTTTGAATTTGATGGTATTGTTTTATGATGGGGCTACTTCTCACATACAATCCCTGTGCTGCCTATACCAAGGTCTCTTTGATTAATGATGACTAAATCAGGGCCATTCTTGGCCCAGCTCCTGGACCAGCAACTTCAGCATCACCTGGGAGCTTTTGGGAAGTGCAAACCCGTGGGCCCCACCCACACCTGGTGAATCAGAACTCCTGGAGGCAGAGCCCAGCCATGTGGGTTTTTTGAGCCCCCAGGAGGCTCTGGCAAACTATATAGTCCTCTGGCCAAATCCGGCCCACTGCATGTTTTTATAAATAAAGTTTTATTGGAACACACCTGAATGCATTCATTTGCATATCGTCTATGGTTATGCCAGGTGACTCCAGAACACATTACATGGGAGAACCAATGTCCCTACCTCCTAAATATGTCTCCCAAGTGTCTCCATTCTGGCCAACTGAGCACACAGTGATGACCACACTCTTCCCATCTCCCCCACTTTTTCAGTCATTGAATGGGAGATAGACCGGGGCCTGCTGAGCTTGACAGATGGAGACCAGGGGGCAACCGTCTTCCTAAGAGAGATCCAAGACCTCAACAAGCACATTCTGGATGACTGTGCCCTCAAGATGGTGGACCGTCTGGCAGATGGCTGCCTGGACACAGATGCCCAGAACCTTCTCGGTGGCCTCAAGGGACGCATTGCCGACACGCAACCCGGAGTCCTCAAGACCCACCACCTGCCGTGGAGCCAAGACCTGGTGAACCCCAAAAACAAGGCTCATGCTCGGTACCTGAAGGAGCTGGGGGAGCAGTTTGTGGCCAGGGCTAACCACCAGGTCCTTGAGCATCTCCGGGAGCTGGAGGCGGGCCACCAGGAGCTGGCATGGCTCTACCAAGAGATCCGCCACCACATGGCGCTGAGTGCCGAGGTCACCCGGACCTTTTGCGGGCGCCAGGAGCTCCTGGCCCAGCTCGGGCAGCGGCTCCGGCAGAGCGACGGCCGTCCCCACTCACCTCTGGTGCTTTTCGGACCCCCGGGCATTGGAAAGACAGCTCTGATGTGCAAACTGGCGGAGCAAACTTCGGGACTGCTTGGCCGCAAGACAGTGACCGTCCTGCGGCTTCTGGGGACGTCACAGATGAGCTCCGACGCCCGGGGCCTGCTCCCGAGCCTCTGCTTCCAGCTCTGCCTGGCCTACGGGCTGCCCCTGCCCCCGGCCCAGGTCCTGGAGGCCCATACCCGGGTGGTGCAGTTTTTCCACACCCTCCTCCACACTGTCTCTCGCCGAAACTTCGAGTCCCTGGTGATCCTGCTGGACTCCACGGATGATGTGGATTCCATCTGCCGCGCCCGGAGGGTCCCCTGGCTGCCTCCCACGTGCCCGCCAAAGGTCCACCTCATCCTCTCGGCCCGCTCAGGGCGGCAGGGGATTCTAGACACCCTGCGACGGATGCTGGCGGACCCAGAGGCCTGCTGGGAGGTGAGACCCCTCTCTGGAAGCCAAGGGCAAGAGATGGTCCAGACCCTGCTGGCAGCCTCGAGGAGGACGCTGAGCCCAGAGCAGAGGCAGCTGCTCTGGGCCAGCCTCCCAGAGTGTGGGCACCCGGGACGGCTGAGGCTGGCCTTCGAGGAGGCCCGGAAGTGGGCCTCGTTCACCATTCCTGCCCCTCTGGGCTCCACGGCGAAGGAAGCCATGCAGCAGCTGTGTGCCCGCCTGGAGCAGACACACGGGCAGCTCCTGGTGGCCCACATGCTGGGCTACCTCGTGTCTTCCCGGTAAGTCTCTGTTGGCTACCCCCTCTCTGCCACTGGGACAGAAGGCACGCACTCGCCCCTCAGGGCCCCGAACCGAAACGTCCTCTCTCACAGCTCTGGAGGCCAGAGTCTGAAGTCAAGGAGTCACAGGGCCGTGCTCCCTCTGAAGGCCCCAGAGGGGACGCTGGTCTAGGCTTTTCTCTTAGTTTCTGGTGTTGCCAGCAACCCTTGGCCCGGAGACACACCCCTCCCACCCCTGCCTCTGCCCATTTCGTGGCCTCCTCCCTGCGGGCCTTCCTGTTCCCCTGTCCCTCTTCTTGTAAGGACGCCACTCCCTGGCTCAGGGCCCACTCTGCTCCAGTAAGAGCTCCTCATGCACTGATGTATGAAGGCTCTCAAATAAGTCACCTTCACGGGTTCCAGGTGGCCGTGACCTTCGGGGACGCTATTCAACCCAACACAATTCATGTATCATAAAGTTCATTCTTTTAAACCAGATGGTTCAGGGACATTGAGGACATTCTCAGTGTTGTGTGACCACTGTCCATCTCCAGAACATTCCCATCCACCCCACAGGGGAACCCCATCCCCACCAGCAGCCATTCCCTACCCCAGCCCCCAGCGGCCCCCAACCTGCTTCCTGTCTCTAGGGACCTGCCTGTGGTGTTTCTTCAGTACAATTTTTACTTTGAAATACTTTGAGGGGCGCCTGGGTGGCTCAGTCGGTTAAGTGTCTGCCTTCGGCTCAGGTCATGATCTCAGGGTCCTGGGATCAAGCCCCGCATTGGGCTCTCTGCTCAGCAGGGAGTCTGCTTCTCCCTCTCCCTCTGCCCCTTCCCCTGCTCAGGTTCTCTCTCTCTCTCCTCAAATAAAGAAATAAAATCTTAAAAAAAAAAAAAAAGAAAGAAATACTTTGGAATTTTAGACTAGTGGGGGAATTCCCACAGTACAGAACTAGTGCGAAGACTGGCCATCCATCAGGGGTCCCCAGCCTTGGCTCTGCGGAGATGAGGGACCTCATCATCAGCGCGGGGGGCTGTCCCATGCACTGTAGGACGTTGAGGAGCATTCCCGGCCTTGCCCCTGGATACTAGTAGTACCCCTGAGCTGCGAAACCAAAAATGGTCTCAGAGGGTTGCCAAGAGTCCCCTGCAGGCAGAGCAGGCCCCAGCTGGGATCTACGGCCATACACACCCTTCCCCCCACCTCCCCGGGATCCCTGATTCGCCAGATTAGCTTTCTCCCTCCCTCCCCAACCCGCTCTAGTTTTCTTTCTTTCTTTTGCAAAATCACTGCAGACATTGTTCCCCCTTTACCCTTAAATACGTCATATATATCCTAGGAACAAGGAAAACCAGAACCCCACATCACTACGGGACAATTACAAAATTCAGGAACTATATCACAGACGCGATATTACTTAATGCACAGTCTACAGTGAAAATTTGCCAATTGTCTCAAAAATGTCCTTTACAGCGCCCCCCCCCCCCCCCCCCCCTGNTCCAGGATCCAAACCAGGATGGCATGTCACATTTAATCATCACGTTGCTTTGGTTTCCTTTAATTTGGAACATTCCACCATCTGGTTTTGTCCTTTTGAAGAGTTCAGGTCAGTTATTTTGTTGATCGGCGATGGGGATGCCTATCTCGGGTCTTGTTTTTGCATAAAGAATTTGACTCAGCAGGTCTGGGGTGGGGCCAGGAATCCCATGGTTTTTGGTTTGTTTGTTTGTTTAAAGATTTTATTTTTATTTATTTATTTGACAGAGAGACACAGCGAGAGAGGGAACACAAGCAGGGGGAGTGAGAGAGGGAGAAGCAGGCTTCTCTCTGAGTAGGGAGCCCGATGAGGGGCTCGATCTCAGGACGCTGGGATCATGACCCGAGCTGAAGGCAGATGCTTAACCAACTGAGCCACCCGGGCGCCCCAAGAATCCCGTGTTTCTTGCTGGCGGACACTGATGCTGCTGGTCCAGGAGACCACACCCGGGCTGGGGCGGTTTGTAGGGTGTCCCTCCATCGGGGTTGGTCTGATGTTTCCTCGTGGTCACATTTGGGTTGAACCTGAGTGATGCTCAGCCCTCCTCAGGCACGGATTTTTTTCCTGTTGTAAATCTGCAAGCTCCCCTCTGTATTTAATCCCCATACTATGGGGAGATCTCAGAAAAACCTTTTCTCAGAAAAACCTTTTTGAAGCCAAATGCTCTGGAGGATTGACCACCAGCGTGTGTCTACACCGCCTGTTGCCTGGGAATTAGCAAAAAAGAAAATAGGAAAATCCAACTTCAGTGTGTTTCTAGAGCTTGAAGGACTGAATGCTTATGTCCAGCTGCTCAGCCCAGAGAAAAATCTCAGGGCTACACTCTGCAATGTCATGATGGTCAGGAGCTGCTACTCAGAGATGCCAGGTAGGGACAGAGATGAGCGAAAAATAAGGGGCAGGAGAGAGGAGTGTGTCCATCACACACCCAGCAGCCAGACTCCAGACCCCCAGGAGGGTGAGGCGGAGGCCAATCAGCAGACACTCTGCCACAGGAGCCAACATTCGAGTCCGTCATCAGAAATGCTGGATTAGCTGTTTTGCCTCTTTTCAGTTTCACAGGCAGGTTTTCCTTCCAGACCTTTGTCCTTTGCCCTGTATCACTCAAGATGGCAGCGATCAGACCAGGAAGGGTGGCTTTTTGTTTGTTTGTCAGGCACAGACATGCTAGTGTGTAAGACGTAAGGTCTTATGCCAAGGCCATGGGGAGAGCTCAGGGGATCCAGGACCACCCACCCAACTGCCGACTCCAGGGGGGCGTACCCCAGATCTCACGTCATACCCCAGATTTTGTGACTGGTACCCCCAGAGTGGAGGCTGGGCCTGAGTTCTGTAAGAGTACCAAGACGGACCGGGGAATGTTCCAGGGTGAAGGGGTGGGCCATCAGGCCAACCTGATGCAGTCCACATGGAAGAAGTGGGTTGTCCTGGGAACCAGAAAGCCATAGCCCTCTCTGCCCATTGGCTTCTGTTCCAGACTCTTCCTTTGTTCCACTTGCCTCGAGCTTCTACTGGCATCATTAGCTCCCATTTCAGAGACCTGGCACCATCCTGCTGGCTCCTTCTTGAGTCCTGATTCCAAAATCTGGGGAGACAAAAATAATCGACGTGCTCTGTCCCACGTCTGGTCCAATGAGTAAAGCCAAGGGCCTCTCGAGTGTCGGACCAGCCGCCCCGGGGACTGGCGTGGCAGGTGGTTTAGGGAGGGAGCTTGCAGGGGTGGTAAGGTACCTCTGGTTCCATGAAGACACGTCATGCTTCCCACACAGTCTGTGTGCTGTGATGGCAGAGAGCCCTGCTCTCAGGGCAGGTCTGAGTCCTTCTAGGCCAGTGGTTCTTGCCTGGGGAGAGTCTGCCCCAGGAGTCCCTTGGCCACATCCAGGGACATTTTCAGTTGTCACAGCTTGAGGGTGATGCTGTTGGCATCTAGCGAGCGGAGACCAGGGATGCTGCTAAAAACCCTACAGTGCACTGAATGGTCCCCATTGCAGAGTGACCCGACCCCAAATGTCAGTGGTACACCAGGCTGAGTAGTGTTGGAGGAGCATGCCTCGCGCCTCCCCCCACTTCTCTATCCAGCACCTGGCAACCATTAACCTACCTTGGGGTTTCTGGATCCTGCTCTATACATTTCAAGTAAATGGAATCCTACACTGTGCAGTCTTTTGTGGTGGATTTCTTTCACTTAGCTACTGTTTTCGAGGCTGATCTGTGTTTCAGTGTGCATCCATACTTTGTTTCTTTCTGCGGCCAAAGAATATTTCATTGTATGGATACACCTCTGCCTTAGTCCATTTAAGCTGCTGTAACAAAAACACCAGCGAGTGGGTGGCTTATAAACAATTTATCTCTCTGGAAGGCTGGGGAGTCCTAGGTCAAGGTGCTGGCAGATACAGTGTCTGGTGAGAATGTGCTCCCTGGTTCATAAAAGCGATAAGGGAGCTCCTCTGGGTACTAAGCCCACGCATGGGGTTCTACTTTGATGACCTAACTGCCTCCCAAAGGCCCCACCTCCTAATACCATCACCTTGGGGATTAGGACTTCAACCTGTGGATTTGGGGGAGACGCATACTCAGTCCATAGCAACGATATTTGGTTTATCCACGCATCCACTCGTGGACATCTGGACTGTTGCTACTGTGAATTATGTTGCTCTGGACATGTGCGTACAAGTTGTGGTTTGAGCCCCTGTCCAGAGTGAGATTTTAAAATCATAAATCTGATTCAGTTCCTGCCCTGATTAAGCTTTCCAGTGATTTCCCAACCAGGCTGCCTTCCACCGGTGCTTGGAGCTCCCTGGCCCCAGATCGCGTGCTGGCCCCTTCCCTCCCACCCAATCCCAGCTGCGGTGACACCTTCTCAGAGGGACTCGCCTCTTTCAAGAACCGTCTCTCTCCAGCCAGCCCCCCCCCCACTCCCCACCTTGTGGCTCTTTCTCGTGTGACATGGTTTATCTTCTCCCTAGCCATTGGCGTTACCCAACCTCTTTGTGCTCTTTTCCTGTTATTTCCTACCTGGCTCTGTGGAGGAGAAGACAAGCTTCACGGAGGTCTAGCTCTCTGTCCCTCAGTCAGCACAGCGCCTTGCACGGATACACTGCTCCACGCTTAATGGCTGAACAAACATACCGATGGTTTATTGATGAGTCATTGACCACCCAGGACCTGGCATCTGCTTCTCTGAGAATGAAAGGACTGGCCTGGCTCCTCCCCAGAGGGCCCAGTACAGAGCCACGGTGCCAGGGAATTATGGGTCAGCTTCCTTGGCTTCCTTCCGCAAGCCTGCCGGAATGTTCCATCCGGATCAGGTGGCGGACAAGTCATTGAACCTGAGAAAGGAGGGGACCTAAGCTTGATTTGTGCTGAGGGTGTGTCAAAGAGCCGGAAAGAAGCTTCTATCCTGAAGGAGGGAGTGTCTGAGGAGGCACAGGACCACACAGGGGCGCTGGCAGGTGGACCCCCAAGGTGTAGCTCCTGGAATTCGGGTTTGGAGAAAACTGTGATATTATAGCCGGGCTTGTCCAAGACGATCGATGTCGCAGAAGAGACCCCCGGGGACACCCACTGTGTTATACACTAGAAAACAATAAGTGAGCAGGGGTTATAGATACGTGGCAGGTGTTCTGATCAAAATGAAGATTTCCATCCACATCAGAGAGTTAAACACACCCATGCAGGCTGCCTACAGAAGCCAGCCTTCCTCTCTCCCTTGCTCCCAAGGGCGCTCTGATTGCCGTCCATCTGGATGAAAGGTGCAGGCAAATCCAGTGTTTCCTGTCCGATGCTCTCACGTATTAGGAAGTCTTTTGCGATCCAGCATCGAAACTTCATCACTCCTCTCCTTTAGGGCCGCTTCCTTCTCTCCCTCTGTCCTTTCTGGGGCCTGGAAACACCGGCGAGGCCGGGGTGGGCATAGTTGGCGTCTGCGTTATTTTTCTAGATTACTCCCTGTCTCCCTCCCCGTGCTGCCTGACTCAGGTGAGGCAGGGGAGAGGCTGATTCACGGCTCTGCAGGTGTGTGCACAGAAGGAAAGAGCGGGAAGGGCTTACTCGATGGGCAAGGCTGTAACCGGGGTCTGAAGGCTGACCCTCCGGGGGTGGGGGGGACCCTTTGGTGACCAGCAGGATGCCGCGCAGCTGGCCACGGCTCCCGGTCCCTGGGCGTCTGCGCCCTCTGACCTCAGGAGCCACAGCCTGTCCCAGCGCCCGCCCCTCCTCCCCGCAGGCATGGGCTCTCAGAAGCAGAGCTGAAGGACGTCCTGTCCTTGGACGACGAGGTCCTGCAGGCGGTGTACCAGGACTGGACCCCACCCAGCAAGGAGCTGTTGCGTTTCCCACCCCTGATGTGGGTGAGGCTCCGCCGGGACCTGGGTCACTGCTTGGCCCGGCGGCCCGTGGACGGCTTCACGCTCCTGGCCATCGCCCACAGGTGGGTCCGGGATGGTGGAAGTACTGTCTGGGCTTCCGGGATCGAGGCTGGCTCGCTGGGGCTCCACCTTGTTCCGGATCCTTCTTTTCTCCCTGTTCACCATCAGCAGTCGCCCCCCGCCCCCACCCACCTCTCTGTCCCCAGCCCTGTCTGGCACCCGTGAATCCGCTCTCTGTCTCTGTGGATCTGCCTGTTCTGGGTGTTTCACATGACCACACAGCATGCGGCCGTTAGAGTCTGGCTGCCTTCCTCAGCACGTGTGTTGTAGCAGGAATCAGGGCTTCGTTCTATTTCATGGCTAATACCCCTTTGCGTGGAGGGACCTCCTTGTGTTTCTCTGTTTGTCCATTGACGGACACTTGGGTCGTTCCTTGAGCTTGTGGTCAGTGCTGCGTGAACACGTGAGCACAAGTTTTCATTTGAACACCTGGTTTATTTTGTTTTGTTTTTTGTTTTTAATTCTTTTGTGTCTACACCCAGGAGTGGAGTTGCTGGGTCCTACAGTACCTTATTTTAAGTTTAACTTATTGAGGAACCAAATGTTTCTTTTTAAGGTAAATATATTTAAGGAGAAAAAGAGAGATGGGCCATTTTATAGATGAACGTTAGGTAACAAGTAGGACAAGTGGTCAGAAGAGCCGAGCATCCGTCAGGTGGCTTAGGAAGGACCTGCATTTGGGAACAGCTTCCCGGAAGGCTGGTGGCCCCCTCTGAGCTCACCCCACCCCCCAGGCCCATGAGCCCATGTCCCCTCTCTGCAGGCAACTAGCCGAGGTGGTCCAAGAGCGCTATCTGTCCGGCCCCGAGAGAGCCAAGAGGCACGGCGTCTTGGCTGACTTCTTCTCAGGAGCCTGGAGCCTGGGCACCAAGAAACTCATCACTCTGCCTCTGGTGGGGAAGCCCTTGAACCTGGACCGCAAGGTGAGGTGTCTGTCTGGGACCCCTGCTCTCTACCTACAGGCCCCACCTTGCTGTGCAAGCGAGACCAAGGCTGTCTGGCAAGGACCACCTCGCTCTTTCCTTCTTTTCCACCCAGAATGCTCTTCTGACCTTCTTCCCTTTCCCTCCCACAGAAAGCAGGACGTCCCCTCAGGCTCTGAGCATAACGGGGGGTGGGGGGGATGGGGAGCAGCAGATGAGGACTATGCCCCCCCAACATTCCAGAGTGGGGGAAGAATCACAACATTCAGGAGCAGACGGAACCGCCCTGAACTCCTGGCATCTCCTGCCCCTGGGCCTTTGCACATGCCATTCCCTTGCCCAGGAATACCATTGTTTTCCCATTTGGTTTCCCCAGACAGACTCCTACTTAAACTCTGAGACCCAGCTCCGATGCCCCTTGGATTCCCTGAGCCCCAAGTTCTTCCCTGTGCCCCAGCCCTGTCGGGGGTGGGTGTGGGGCATCTCTGTCTGGAACTGTGTCCCCATCCCCTCTAGTGTCACCCGCGTGTGGCAGTTTGGCCCATGTTTGTGGAGTGCCTGAGTGAGCTTGCATCACCACGGCCTGGCTGCCAGCTCCCTCCTCCCCTGCAGGTGGCCCCTCAGCCCCTGTGGTTCTCAGACACGGTGGCAAATCTGCGGAAGCTGAAGGAGTTGCCCCATCACCTGGCCCACTCAGGCCGCATCGAAGAGCTGAAACAGGAGGTTCTGGGTAAGGACAGCGAGCGGGTCTCAGCCCTCCACCGTGCTCCCGTCTCCCGGAGCCTGGGAAGGGTAAAGGGCAAAAGTCAGAATTTTTGGCTCCTCCTAAGACAGTGGTTCTCTCCAGGATCATTCTGTGTCCCACTCCCAACAGCAGGGGACACTTGGCGGTGTCTGGGAACATTTTGGTTGTCACAGTTGGGGGAGAGGGGCGCTTACTGGCATCTAGTGCTAGTTGATAATACAGAGGCAAGAAATGTGGTCTTAGAATGACACCCTGGGGCGCCTGGGTGGCTCAGTAGGTTAAGCCTCTGCCTTCAGCTCAGGTCATGATCTCAGGGTCCTGGGATTGAGCCCCGCATTGGGCTTTCTGCTCAGCTGGGAGCCTGCTTCCTCCTCTCCCTCTGCCTGCCTCTCTGCCTACTTGTGATCTCTCTCTCTCTTTCTGTCAAATAAATAAATAAAATCTTAAAAAAAAAAGAATGACACCCTGTCTATCTATCATACCTAACATCTTTCATCTTTCTCTCTATTCATCTACCGTCTCCTATGTGCCCATCTATCTATCCCTCCCTCTTTCTATTTGTCTATCTAAGTATCCATCTGCTCCTTCCTGTGATTCTCAACCCCGGAGTGATTCTGCACCCAGGGGCTCTTGTCAATGTTTTTTGATTATCACACCTGAGGAGGCGCTACAGGCTTCCGGTGGGTGGAGGCCAGGGGTGCTGATAAGCATCCTGCACCGCACGGCCCCAACACTGGCAGTGCCGAGCCTGAGAACCCCCAGAGAAATGGACAGGTGAGAACCCGCCTCCCAGTGTGAACCAGAGGGAGGCATGTGCCCCCACAACGCCCCCTTTCCCCCCAACAGGCAGCATGAACTGGATTTCCTGCCGGGGCCTCTCTGGGGGCATCGAGGGCCTGTTAGACGACTTTGACCTGTATGGCCCTCACCTGGACTGTCCCGAGGTCGGCCTGGTCCGGGGCGCCCTCCAGTTGTGCCGCCCGGCCGTGGAGCTCCGAGGCATGGGTGAGTCGGCCTGGCCGGGGGTGGGGTGGGGTGGGGGTGGGGGGAGCGCCTCGCTCTGCACTGACTTCTAGAAGCCCATTCTCCTGACTCAGCCCCCAGCTGGATTTTCATTAACCCGTACATCTTTCCTCTCTACACCTGCGGGGTGTCTAGAATTTTGAACTGAACCTGGAAGAGCTTTGAAATGAACACTACCAGAGTGGTGTCCATCCCCTCCCCCGGCCCGGCACCTTTTTCTAGAAAGGGCCAGATAGGAAAAATCTCAGGCAAAAATGGAGGAAATTATGTAAGTACTGAATATAACAAGAGAGAAAACATGTTCCCATGACTTTTTATGGCTAATATTCGAAATACGATCATAATAATTGAACATGATTTTTTGTGACGCAAGTCTGCTCAAGAGAAAGAAGGGGGAGTTTTTGCTCTGGGGGAAACATTTTGCTTAATTGGGGTTCAAAGTCAGTGTTTCCCACCATCCCGTCCATTGCAAATACTGATCTGTAAAAACCATCCTTAGCTCCAGGGGCCACCCATTAGGCTGGGCTTGGCCCACCTTCTGCACTAGAACTTGAAGAATCTCTGATGCCTTGCCCAGGATGGTGTTTTGTGGGTCTGTTTTTATCTTCACCTTTTAATTGTGGTAAAATACACAGAATGTAACATTTACCAATGTGACCATTTTTAAGTGCACAGCTCAGTGGCATTAAGCACATGCCCCATGTTGTGCAAACACCACCACCACCACCCGCCCCCCGCCCCAAGAGGTCTTCCATCTTCCCAAACAGAGGAGACTTGGTCCCCATGAAACGCCAGCTCCCCACCCCCACCCCCAGTCCCTGGCGCCCACCATTCCAATTTTCTGTCTCTATAAATCCGACCACTGTAGGGAGCTCATATCAATGGAATCATACAGTATCTGCCCTTCTGTGACCGGCTTCTATCACTCACCATGAAGTCCTCAAGGTTCATCCTTGTTGTATTTCCTTCATTTGTGAGGCTGAAGGGCATTGCATTGTATGGATGGACCACATTTTGTGTAGCCATTCATCCCCTGATGGACACTGGGTCTGTTTCTACCTTTTGCCCTTTGGGAATATTGCTGTTGTGAACATGGGTATGTTCACATCTTTCCAAGACCTTGTTTTCAATTCTGTGGCATATATACCCAGAAATGCAATTGCTGGATCAAATGCTAATTTTATTTTATTTATTTATTTTTTTAAAAAGATTTTATTTATTTATTTGACACAGAGAGAGAGATCACAAGTAGGCAGAGAGGCAGGCAGAGAGACAGGGAGAGGAGGAAGCAGGCTCCCTGCTGAGCAGAGAGCCCGATGCGGGCCTCGATCCCAGGACGCTGAGATCATGACCTGAGCCGAAAGCAGAGGCTTTAACCCACTGAGCCACCCAGGCGCCCAAATGCTAATTTTATGTTTGTTTGTTTGTTTGTTTGTTTTTTGAGGAACCACCCTACCATTTTCCACAGTGGCTACCCCATTTCACATTCCCACTAGTAGAGTGCAAGGGTTCCAATTCCTCTACAGCCTCACCAATACTTTTAATTTTCTGATTTTTTTTTTAGATTTTAAAAAATTTATTTATTTGAGAGAGGGAGGAGAGAGAGAGAGCAGGGGGGAGGAGCAGGGAGAGGAGCAGAGGGGGAGAGAGAATCTCGCAGACTCCACGCTGACTGTGGAGCCCCATGCAGAGCTTGATCTCACGCCCCTGAGATCACAATCTGAGTCAAAACCAAGATTCGGACACTTAACCGACTGAGCCACCCAGGTGCCCCAAATTTCTGATTAAAAAAAAATAACAGTCATTCTAATGAGTATGAGGTGGCCAGGGTACTTTTTATTTATTTATTTATTTGTTTGTTTGTTTGTTTGTTTGTTTGTTTGTTTGATGGAGAGAGAGAGAGATCACAAGTAGGCAGAGAGGCAGAGAGAGGGAGAGGGGGAAGGAGGCTCCCTGCTGAGCAGAGAGCCTGATGTGGGGCTTGATCCCAGGACCCTGAGATCATGACCTGAGCTAAAGGCAAAGGCTTAACCCACTGAGCCACCCAGGCACCCTATTTTTTCTTTTTTTTTAAAGATTTTATTCATTTATTTGAGAGTGAGAGGGAGACAGAGCACAAGCGGAGGGAAGGGGGTACAGAGGGAGAGGAAGAAGCAGACTCCCCACTGAGCAGGGAGCCCGACAAGGGGCTCCATCCCAGAACCCAGAGATCGTGACCTGAGCGGAAGGTAGCTGCTTAATCGACTGAGCTGCCCAGGTGCCCCCAGGGTGGTTTTTATTATACAATTCCCACCTGGCTTTCATTTGAGGGTTTTATAAGGAGTTTTATAAAGGTGTTTAAATCCGTATATCCCTTCTCGGGCTCCCTAGGAGCTTGACCAAATGCCCCTCCGAGGAGAACCTTGTCTAGCTACCACTGAACCAGGACATCCCTCCGGCTCCCCAGTCTCTGTGTTCTTCAGCACTGCACCCTTTTTCCATCTGTCTTAGCTCTTAATTATTATTTCTGCTGGTTGTCTTTTTTTTTTAAGATTATTTATTTATTTGACAGAGAGAGAGAGACAGTGAGAAAGGGAACACAAGCAGGGGGAGTGGGAGAGGGAGAAGCAGGCTCCCACTGAGCAGGGAGCCCAATGCGGGGCTCGATCCCAGGACTCTGGGGTCATGACCTGAGCTGAAGGCAGATGCTTAACGACTGAGCCACCCAGGCGCCCCTCTGCTGGTTGTCTTTTATATCACCTGGGGGCCCCACCGGACTCTGAGCTCTGTGAAGCCCATTATCATCCACTTGCTCCCTGCCAAATTGCCAGCCCTACTACGTAGACCAATCCTGGCCAAGAATTCAGATTTTGAGCCCCATGGTGTTGATTCAAATTGGGCTTTGCCACTTGCCTGTGGTGTGACCTTGCAAGTCCCTTATGCTCCCCACCCCACTCCCTACCTTGCTGCCCTTAGTCTTTCCATCTGTAAAATGAGGATCCTGATCAACCTTCCTACCTAGAGCTTCGAGGAAAGATACACAAGACAATTCTTGCAGAGTCTGCCCCATTGTGCCATCTAAGCCTCCTCTTACTGTCACTTGATAGCATCAATATTGTTGATGTGAACGGCCTTGGATGAGCCATTTCTTCTATTGTTGTTGTTTGTTTGTTGGTTGGTTGTTGTTTTTGTCGGATGGGTCGCTTCTGCATGGAGCCTCAGCTCCCATCATCTGCAAAATATGGGTTTGAACTAAAGTATGTCTCACGTGGAAGATGCTGGTTCTTCCACCAACAGTTTGGCCTTTCTTGTGTATTCATGCTCACCAGTTGTAAACCTCACAGGGAGTGATTTACCAGGAGAACAGCGTTGGGAACAACTGCCCAGTTTGAGGGAAGATTTAAAACCCCAAATCACAGCCTGTTCTTTTCAACAATCTTTGATTGACAACCTGTGGCTTGCCCAGCGTGAGAAGATGTAGGAATAAATGTAACCACCAGAGGGCGCAGCTGGCCAACCTTGAGTTCCAGCACATTCCAGGACTTTGAGCCTGCTCCTTAAAGCCCTCCCGATTTCTCCTATTGCCTCAGACTCCAGGATGATTCAGTGTGGTACTGTTTTTGACCCCATTTTTGTTTTAAAGTCTGATATTTCTTATTCATCATGGGTTTGGGGTTTAATTTTGATTTGTTAAAATATTGCACTAAAATAGTATTTGTCTGAATGGTTGAGTTTGGTGGTGCTACCTTAAATTTTGCACCCATGGTGAGTGGGGAACTCACTCCTGGTCCTGACCTTGCCTCATGTCACCCACCAGCAAACCAAGGGACAGGGCATCGTCACCATTGCCCCAAACCCCATAGTTAGGACAAGATGAAAACAGGGGAAATGAATTGCCTGCCTTCAGCATCCCTGGTCTTCATTCAAGGTTGGAATAAAACTTATTAGGTTAGATTCCTGCCTCTTTCTGGCTGTGTGACCTTGTACAAGTTGCTTAACCCCTCTGAGCCCCGATTTCCCCCTTTATGAACTTGGCATAATAATGATGATACCTCTGTTGTGGGAGGCAGAAAACACTGCCCCCCTCCAAAGATATATTCACTTCCTAATCCCCAGAACCTGTGACTCTTGTCTCATATGGCAAATGACGTGATTAAGTTAAGGAACTTGAGATGCAGAGTGGAGCCATGATAATCCTGTGGAAGCTGGTGGCTCAGGGTCCGGCAGTGAAATAATTCAGCCAAAGCAGGACAAAGGAGATAAGAAGTTTCTAGAACAAAGGAAATAGAATTTTCCAGAACAAAGGAGATGGAAATTTATTGAATACACCCCAAGGGAGCTGTGGGCAGGACCACACAGGGGAGGATGTCTGCCCAAAGGCAGTGGGAGGGGCTGTATTTAAAGGAGAAGGTCAGGAGGTATGGTGATATATGGGAATTTCCTTTTTTTGTACCTCTGCCTGGTTGTCAGTAGCTGGCTGGTTAGCTAGGGCTTCTGGATATTTTGAGGTGGCTCACCTGATGGGCCTGTCTTCAACTCCCCTTTAGCCTTGCTCTGCATTCCATTGTTTAAGCCCGTTGCTGAAAAGTGGCCTCTACAATTTACTGGGTGTCTGTGATGTTCTAGGCGCTAAGAACACAATGAACAAGACAGACATCATCCCTGTTCTCGGGGAAACTCAAGATCTGGGATAGGGAGGGAATAAACAAAGAAATGTCAATTGTAGCTGTGATGAGCTCGGGGAAGGGGGGGCAGGTGGATTCGAGGGCTGGGCTCTTTAAAGAGAATGCTCTTTAAAGTAGTTAAAACTTGAGCTGTTTGGCTTGAGAAAGGGGGAGGGGCGGAGGAGGAAGTTTTTCCAGGCAGAGGGAACTGCCTGGCCAAAGGCCCAGAGGCTAGGGACCACCTGGTGCCCTTGAAGTAGGGGTGAGTGTCCTTGAAAAGGAGAGAAGGAGGCAGGAGAAGATGACATGATGGAGGACTTGACCCATCAGCAGTGCCCTTGCCCTTAACCTGAGTCCCCTCTGTTGCAGAGAAGAGCGTCCTATATACAGAACTCCTGGCCAGGCTCCATTTCTTCGCCGCCTCACATCCAACACTGGTGGGACAGCTGTGCCAACAAGCCCAGAGCTGGTTCCGGGCGTGCCCCCACCCTGTGCTCATACCCCTCGGGGGATTCCTGCAGCCCCCGGGAGGACCCCTCCGGGCAACCCTCACCGGCTGTCACAAGGGTGAGTCTCCCCAGCACAGCAAAAATCCTGCTGCGCCCACCGTGCCTGAGGGCTGTGGATGGCAGGTGTTTCCGGCTGCTCTCTGGGGCTCCCCTCTGTCAGTAGGGAGGCCCCAAGGGTCCCGACAGGGCATGCCCTTGCTGTCTCATGCCCACTCGACTGTCTCTGACCCCCAGGGACTGTAGATTGGTATTGTAAATACTGCAAATGAGCCCAGAGCAAGAGGGCGCTGACTGCATCTAAGAATTGAGTGCCCATCTTACAGATAGTTTCTGTGGTTTACTGGCTCATGATAGTAAGTCCAAAAGGTGGGGATTGATGCCTCCCTGAGAGGCCGGTGGAACTCGTAGATCCCCCACCCCCCGCAGGACACTTCATTCTCTCTGTTTGTTTGTTTTGCTTCCTTCCCTCCTTCCTTCTTCCTTCCTTCTTCTGTCTGTCCTTCCATCCATTCAACGATCCATTATCCATCCAACCATCCACCTTCCATCCTTCCTTCCTTCCTTCTTCTGTCTGTCCTTCCATCCATCCATCATCCTTCCTTCCTTCCCTCCTTCCGTCCTTCTCCTGCCTGTCCTTCTGTCTATCCATCATCCATCCACCCTTCCTTCATCTACCCATCAGCCATCCATATTTTCAATAGTTATCTTCTTCCCATCCCTCTCTCTGCACCACGTATCTTTCCCTTTCCCTCTTCTAGACATCTTCCATGCACTCACACCTCCACCCATCTGTCCACCCAGCCATTCATCAACTCACCCACCCATCTCTCAGTTGATTCATCCATCTACTCATCTCACACCCATCTATCTGTTCTCCCACCTTGCCAGCCAGGCATTTAGCTATCCACTCATGCACCACTCATACCTCTACTCATCCATCCCTTCATCTGCCCACCCATAATCTCTTGCATTAATTATAAGGCCACCAAATATACAATTAACTTGTGGTTCAAATGTCAGTTATTGCAACTCAGACCATTTCTGGGCCACACGGCCTTGTAGGGAAAGCTACATTCCCAAGGCATAGTGCTTCCAAAATAGAAGTTCTAAGAGATTAAGTACAATGCGTAGAGCAATTGATTTAGGAACAGCTGCGTGAATGCTGTGTTAAAAAGGGTTCTGAGATGGAATCCAGTTTAATGGGTAAGACTGTATATTTATTGGGTTGCAGGTTCAAATGCTATAACAAAGGACATGATAACAGTGACTTAAATAAAATGGCAGTTCATTTCCCACTCACGTAATAGTCCAGGCATAAACAGAGGTAAAACTCCTAGTCTTCAATGTGTCAGGGACCTAGACTCTTCCAATCTTGTTTGCTGCCATGTTCAATGTGAAACTTCCATTTGATGGTTCAGAATGGCTGTTCCCGCTCTGACCCGTGCCATGGCGTTCTGGCCAGTGGGCAGTGGGAAGGGGAGGTGGATGGCAGATCCCTTCCCTCTGAGGACGTGGTCTAGAAGCAGAATTTATCATCACTGGGGTGAGTGTCTCATTGGCAAGAATTTGGCCATCTCCAGCTGCAAGGGAGCCTGGGAATTACGGGGTCCGGGTGAGTGCGGACTCCGTTAACACCTGTGGACTGCGGGCTTGGTTACAAAAGGAAACGCAACAGCATGGCTCCGGGGGACAAATCTCAGAGGGTGCAGTGACTGATTCGTGGTGTCTACTGAGGCATAGGCATAGGAAGTCACAGACAGGTAAAGTTTTGGTTTTGCCATCCCTCGGGTGGGGAGATCTTCTGTGTTTCAGACCCACCGGACCTCTCGTACAAGCCCCAGCCATGGCGAAGCTGAGGAAGTTTCTACTCCCTCTGGGCTTCACTTTGGCCATTTTGTAAATAAGAAGTTTGAGTTCACGTTTCCAAGGTCACACCATAAGTGACCAGAAAAGGAAGGAACGAAGGAAGAGAAGAAAAACAAATCCCATGTCCTCACTCCCTGCCCCAGTGAGCCGGGAACAAAATCCAGGCTTCTCAGACTTGGTCTGGCTTTGATTCCACACTTCCCCCTCACTATTTTACATCTGGGGAAACTGAGGCACGGAGCAGGAGAAGGAATTGCCCGAGGGCATTCAGCGAGTCTGGTCTCCAGCGCCCTGGGCCAGTGTCTTCTCCCGTGTAACTTGGTGCCTCTCTCTCCTCGGCAGTGTTTCAGCCAGGACCCAGCAGAGCGCCCTGGACTGTCGTTTGCCCAAATTATTGGCAAAGATTTTTTCCTTTGGAGCACCAGCCTTTATTTTTCCATACGTGTGGACCTCCAAGAGAAGTCAGAAGCAGAGTCCTCGTTCTCAGCCAATATAATTCCATTTCTGAGTCTTGTCCAACTAGGGTGGGGTTTCTCAACCAGGCACTACTGACCTTTGGGACTGGGTCATCTTCTGCAGGGGGGAGGGGGGGCATCCTATGCACCGCAGGGGTGGCCAGCAGCACCACTGGCCTCCACCCACGGGATAGCAGTAGCACCCCAGTTCCCGGTTGTGACAACCATAAACATCACCAGACACTGCCCAGTGTCCCCAGGCTCCAGACATTTCCGAGGAGCAGAATCACCCCTAGGTGAGAACCACCGAACTTGAGAGACACTTATGACCTTGATGCGGTTGGTCCCTAAGAACAATGTAAACGTTACAACCGAGATCTGAATCTGGCCTCCGACAGTGCTGGCTTCAAAATCCTGGCTCTGCCGCTTT
Source organism: Ailurus styani (assembly GCA_002007465.1). Lineage (NCBI taxonomy): Eukaryota > Metazoa > Chordata > Mammalia > Carnivora > Ailuridae > Ailurus > Ailurus styani. The sequence goes on along the minus strand of LNAC01000008.1, from coordinate 9,601,023 downwards.
CGAGATGTGTAGCTCTGGACGAGGGACTGAACCTGTGCCTCAGTTTCCCCATCTGTGGAGTAGAGGCCTGTTAGAGGACCCTGTGGCTGAGCCCGGGAGCTGATGTGGTCACTGCTGTCTCTGTGTGGCTGCAGGCATCACGGCCATGGCGTGGAGCGTGGAGGAGAGGCTGCTGGTTGTTGGCACCCAGGACGGCATCATCGCCGTGTGGGACATGGAACAAGAGCAGGTGATCCACATTCTAACTGGACACACAGGTGAGGCTTGGGAAGTGGGCTTTGTCAGCTTGGTCATCAAGATAAATAAGATTTCGGGGCGCCTGGCTGGCTCAGTCGGTTGAGCATCTGTCTTCGGCTCCAGTGGTGATCTCGGGGTCCTGGGATCGAGCCCCGCGCCCAGCTCCGTGCTCAGCGAGGAGTCTGATTCTCCCTCTCCCTCTGTCCCCCCACCCCTGACTCCTGCTTTTTCCCTCTCAGATAGATAAAATATTCTTTCAAAAAAGGAAAATAATGTATCAATGCAGTATTTTAAAAAATCAAAATTAATGCAAAAAATCCACCATGAATAAATATCAAGCTGTCTTAAAGACAGGATCAGCCATGGTGCTGTGCCAAGCCATATGGGAACCAGAGGCAAAAGGGAAACGCAGTAATTTGGCACCTCCTTAAATTTGGCACCCGAGATGAGTGCCTCACTCGCCTTACCTTAATCCTGGCCCAAGGCAGACTCAAGTATTTGGGAGGCAAAATATAGTTACAGATTGTAATGAAGACAACAGGGTGTCGCCAGCAACAGTAACCAACGTGACCCACTTAGGGAAGTTAGGTGTAAGGCATTTCTTCAGCAGGGGACGATTCAGCCAAGACTCCAAGGGTGCGAAGAAAGAGGTGGGCAGAGGGGTAGGAAGACGAAGAACATCCCAGGAATGGCAAACAGCCCGTGCAAAGGCCCTGACAGGGGGAAGGAGGTTGGCATGTTTCCAGAACAGCAAGGAGGCCATGAGGCTGGAGCTTAAGACATTGTGTCAAATGAAAGAAGTCAGTCACAAAAGCCCACATTGTGTGTATGATTCATTTATACGAAATGTCCAGAACAGGCAGATCCAGAGAGACACAAAGCAGATTAGCTGTTGCTAGTTGGGGAGGGAGGAATGGAAGTGATTGCTCATGGGGATGGGGTTTCTTTTTTGGGGTGTTGGAAATGTTCTGGAATCAGATAGAAGTGACAGTTGCACAACATTGTGTATTATTATGTCACTGAATCACACACCTGCAAATGGTTTACATGATAAGGAGAGAAAGGGGAGGGAATGCCAGGTTTTGAAAATATTCTAAATTTAGACTGGGGTGATGGTTGCCCAACTGTGACCGTTCAAAGACCAATTAATTGTACCATTATCCGTGGAGTGGGTTAATTTTATGTTTGTGCATTATATCTCAATAAAGATATTTTTTAAGATTTTTATTTATTTGAGAAAGATAGAGCAAGCACAATGGGGGGGTGGCAGAGGAAGAAGCAGACTCCCCACTGAGCAGGGAGCCCCATACAGGGCTCCATCCCAGGACCCCAAGATCACGAGGTGAGCTGAAGACAGACGCTTAATCTACTGAGCCCCCCAGGCGCCCCTCAGTAAAGGTGTTAAAAAACATTATACCATTGTGAACCAACAATGTACAGTTTCATAATTTTCCCCAACGTTTTGCCATAAACATTCTTTTCTTTCCGTTGAGTCTTTTTAAAACAACTTTATTGAGTTGTAATTGACATACCATTCCTCCCGTTCTAAGCATAGGGTGCAACAGTTTTTGATAGATTTATTGAGTTGTATGACCATCACCGTAATCGTAGAACTTTCCATCACCCCAAGGAGTTCTCTTTGCACTGCCTGCCCTCTTTGTAGTACATCTCCGCCCCCACCCCCAGCCCCATGGCAACCACCGACTTGCTCGCCTTTTCCCGATATTTTGTGCAAATGGAATTGCACACTATGTGATTTTTGGTCCACCGCCCGATGTGTGTGAGGTTTGGCCTCGGTATTGCATGTGGCTGTAGTTTGTCCTCTGCATGGCCGAGTTCATCCGTTGCATGGAAGGGACAACATGTGTTTATCAGTTGATTGCCTTGGTTGAGGGACATTTACATGGTTTCCAATTTGAGGCTGCGATGAGTCACGCTGCTGTGATCCATCAAATGGCATATTTATCATATCGAAATGCAGCAAAAATAGTTCATTTTCCTCAACAGATCATGTCCCAGAATGTATTACATGATTTTTGGTCATTTATTTTATGCCATTTATTTATTTATTTATTTATTTATTTATTTATGTTACTTTAGGCTATTTCTAGTTATCTGCCATTGTGGATAATACCGTGACAGATCTCTTTTTACTCTCATTGACATTTTTTCCTTCTGTTGAATGTTTCCAGTGAGTAGGAGTCTTGAATTGGAGGATATGAGCATTTCTAGGGGTTTTGAGAAGTGGCATCTTACTGCTTTCCAAACAGGCTGTATGTATATAACAGAATATCCCTCCACCCCAACCCCAAAGCTGCCGGCGTCAGATGTTCTCAACTTACTCTTTATTTTTATTTTTATTTTTATCTTCCAAGGGCTGGGAGTGAGGTCGGTCTTGATAGAATGTCTATCAAAAAAGATTCCATTCATTTTATTATCTTTGGGATGACTATTTCATCCCAGTCGATTCAATATTTGTATTTCTGTGTGCGTGAGCCATCTGTTCAAGACCTGAACCCATTTACCAGTGGACCTTGATTCATTTTTTAAAATGTCATCAAGGGCGCCTGGGTGGCTCAGTGGGTTAAAGCCTCTGCCTTCGGCTCAGGTCATGATCTCAGGGTCCTGGGATCGAGGCCCGCATCGGGCTCCCTGCTCAGCAGGGAGCCTGCTTCCCCCTCTCTCTCTCTCTGCCTGCCTCTCTGCCTCCTTGTGATCTCTCTCCCTCTGTGAAATAAATAAATAAAATCTTTAAAAAAAAATTAAAAAAAAAAATGTCATCAAGCTTTGTAATTAGGAGAACTCAGTCATCAGTTTATTGGCAAAAGAGCATTAAAGGCATATATGCTAAGGAAAGTGAAAGTTCCCCATCACATGCTAGTAACCTGGAGGTCTTTCGTCCTGGCTTGTGAGAGTTGATGGTGAAGTTTTGGGGAATGTGGTAGGACAGTTGTCAAACACAACCATTATTTTTTAAATTTTTTTTAAAGATTTCATTTATTTATTTTGGGGAGAGAGAGAGGAGAGGGACAAGCAGACTCCATGCTGACAGCGGAGCCCAACACGGGGCTCGATCCCACAACCCTGAAATCATGACCTAAGCCAAAATCAAGAGTTGGCTTGAACAAGCAACTGAGCCACCCCAGCGCCCCAAACGCAGCCATTATAAAATATTCAATTATAGAAGCTTGCAGCTAAATCAATTCTATTAAAACAAGGTAATAAATCCTCAAAACTCAGCACTTTTTCTATTTTTTTTCTTTTTTCTTTTTTAAAGTGTGAACACTGTAACACCAGGTCCTTACATTTTTCCCTTCCGTGATAACTTTGAGACAAATCCTCTGGCTCTCCTCCTTCATGAGCTTTCTCTCTCCTGGATATTTCTCTTTCACAGCCTACCCACTTTCTTTTTTTTAAGATTTTATTTATTTATTTGAGAGAGAGAGAATCAAAGAAAGAAAGCATGAGAGGGGGGAGTGGGAGAGGGAGAAGCAGACTCCCCGCCAAGCAGGGAGCCCGATGAGGGACTGGACTCTAGGATTCCAGGATCATGACCTGACCGAGGGCAGTCGCTTAACCAACTGAGCCACCCAGGCACTCAGAACTCAGCATTTTCTAAGATTGTACCAACTCTCTTACATATACTCTCGGCTGCTGTACCCTTGGGTGGAAATGGGGTATTTGCTATTGGTTTCTCCTTACAACCCTACGTTAATGACGTCATGTTAGTGGCTTGAAATCAACCAGGGATGGGAATATTTACACCAAGGAAATTAGCAAATGCCACAAATCAGGGCTTTCCCTAACCTCCTTGGAGAGCCTGTTGTGAGGCATTTACCGGCATATTGTTGTTCTAGTCCCTTCCCCCAGGGGATGTTTGGATGTACATAAACAAATATGGCTTTATATAAAGTCAAATAAGCTTTGGCTTGTATAGCCTGTTTTGTTTTTCAATTAACATCACATATTTTGCCTCTTTCCAGATTATGTCTATACCTCTAATTCATTTTAACTGTGGCATAGTGTTCATGTATGGGGATATTTTGTTATGCATTACTATTTATACAAATTTTGGGTTGAAAAATATCCAAATCACAACAAATAAAAATTACCCACTCTCCTTCTGTCATTTGAATTATAAAGAAATAAAACTCCCTTTGGTTTCTCCCATCCATCAGTCTCCATGGAAGTGATCAGTACTCACAGTTTGTTATATGCCATAAGCAATTTTTTTCTAGGCTTATGCAGACATAGTTCTGTGTAAGCTCATGTACTTTGAGGTTTTGTCAAAAGCAGATGGTGCTATTTTATACACTGGGCTGTAACTCGCTTTTATCATAATATATTGTAATAATACTTTGTAGTGGCTGAGAGCTTGGTTCTGGGCTAGAAACCTGGCTCCACTACTTATTAACCATGTAAGTTACTGTACTCAGGTGTGCCTCTGTTTCCACATCTATATGCGATAATAATAGTACCTCATAGCATTTTTATGAGATTAAAGGAGTTTAATGCATGTAAAGTACTAACAACTATGTTTGGCACATAGAAAACCCCCAGTAAGTAGCGGCTATTGTAATAATTTATTACAGTTAGGTGTATATATAGATCTATCTTATTAATTTGGGTTTTTTTTAAGACTTTACTTATTTATTTGACAGAGAGAGAGAGAGAGACAATGAGAGAGTGAACACAAGCAGGAGGAGTGGGAGAGGGAGAAGCAGGCTTCCCGCTGAGCAGGGAGCCCGATGCTGGGCTCAATCCCAGGACCCTAGGATCATGACCTGAGCCGAAGGCAGGTGCTTAACCACTGAGCCACCCACGTGCTCCTCTATCTTATCATTTTTAATGACTGCATAACATTCTTTATGAGGATACACCATATTATTTAACAACTCCTTTTTCATAAATAGGTTGTTTGCAATTTTATTTTTATAAGACAATACTAGAACTAATATCCTGTATCTTTACACACCTATGCCATTATTTCAGTAAGTCACATTCCTAGAAGTGGAATTTCTGAGTCAAATTGTATGCACATTTTTCCTTTTCTCCTCTTTTTCTGAGCATTTCATTTTGAAATAATTCTAGACTCACAAGAAGTTGCTAACATAGTACAGAGAAGTCCCTCATACTGTATATCCACTTTCCCAGAATGGCAACATCTTACATAACTATAGTGTATTAACAAAACCAAGAGACTACACATTTTATTTTTTTATTTTTTATTTTTTTAAAGGTTATTTATTTATTTGACAGAGAGACAGAGAGATCACAAGTAGGCAGAGAAACAGGCAGAGGGAGAGGGGGAAGCAGGCTCCCTGCTGAGCAGAGAGCCCAATGCGGGGCTCAATCCCAGGACCCTGAGATCATGACCTGAGCCAAAGGCAGAGGCTTTAACCCACTGAGCCACCCAGGTGCCCTGAGACTACACATTTTAACTTTCTGTGTTACCAAATTACCCTTTACAAATTTATATCAATTTATACTTCCATCAGCAAAGTTTGAAAGTAACTATTTCTTATATCTTTGTCAGTTTGGTGATCATTCTGTAAAATTTTTGCCAGGGGTGCATGGGTGGCTCAGTAGGTTAAATGTCCAAATCTTGATTTCAGCTCAGGTCATGGGATTGAGCCCTGTTGCTTGAGCCTCTCTCCCTCTCCCTCTGCCCCTCCCCCCCAACTCGTGCACATGTGTACACTTTCTCTAAAAAAAATTGCCAATATTTTGCACAATGATATATTAGTATTTCATCTTGCATTTTTGTGATTATTAGTGAGGTTGCATATCATTTTCTTTTTTAAATATTTTTTAAGTTTTTATTTATTTATGTGACAGAGAGAGAGAGATCACAAGTATGCAGAGAGGCAGGCAGAGAGAGAGGAGGAAGCAGGCTCCCTGCTGAGCAGAGAACCGGATGTGGGCCTCGATCCCAGGACCCTGAGATCATGACCTGAGCCGAAGGCAGAGGCTTTAACCCACTGAGTCACCCAGGCGCCCTGCGTATCATTTTCTAATGCTTATTGTCTACATGTACTATTTCTGTAAATCTGTTTATATTCTTTGTCCAATTTCTGAGTAGGTGGTTTGCATTTTCCCTGCTTATCTGTAAGAACTTTTTGCTTATTAAGGAGAGCCTCCATTATGTTACATATTACAAATATTTTCTCTTAATCTGTCATATGACTTTCAACTGTATTTTGTCCTGAAATTTTGCACTTTTATGTAATCCAATTGATCAATTTTTCCTCTTTATGTCTTCCAAATTTCGTGTTTTGCTTGGAAAATATCTCTCCAAATTTGTAAAATCATCTCTATAACCTTACCTTGTTTACACATGTTTGTTGATTTTAAACACTCCCAGGATGACACTGAGTTTTACAAATTGCAATGATCTCTGTTTATTACATAGTCACATCTGGGCAATTGATTTAATCTCAACCAATCGCACTCTTAATTGAGTTTTGCCACATTCCCTTATTTGTAATTGGGTTATGTTCGAGTCCATCATCTTTTCCAAACCAATAGGCATTTTGGGAGTTGCAAAGTCAAAATGTTTTCAGCTGACACAGTCTCCCTGATCCTGGTCTGCAGGAGCAGTGAGGTACGTAAAAGTGTTTGCCAAAGGGTCGCTCGCCCTCTCTGCCTCAAAGGACCACACGCTGCGTCTGTGGGACTTACTCTCTGGGCAGGAGAAATTCACCATTTGGGACGGAGGCTCAAAAGATCCCACTGAACCTGAGATCTGGAGTCTTCACGTGGATGAAGCAAAGAAGGTTGTGTATTTGGCATCCGGCTCAAAGGTAACAAACACCTGTCCTGTTTGCAAAGGAAAGCTGCGCCCAGAGCATTCCAGGACACATAATCTGTTTCTAGGAGGTGGGGCTCCCTGAGAGGGGGTGGGCATAGACGGGGTGCATAACCACTGGATAGGATGCTGTAACGGGTTTCGAACTTCAGAGTTGGATTAGATAATCCTGGTAGTTCTTTCAGACGCTAAGAATTGAGACCTTTCACCTTTCTTTTTTTTTTTTTTTAAGATGTGTTGATTGGGCTCAGTCAGTTAAGCCTCTGACTCTTGATTTCTGCTCAAGTCATGATCTCAAAGTCGTGAGATCAAGCCCCACGTTGGGCTCCAGACTCATCGGGGAGTCTGCTTAAGATTCTCTCTCCCCCCCCTTTGCCCCTCTCCCCATGCTCTCTCACTCTCTCACCCCAAAAATGATAAATAAATAAAGATTTATTTATTTATTGGTGAGGAGGGGCAGAGGAGAGAATCTTCAAGCAGACTCCCCACTCAGCAGGGAGCCTGATGCAGGGCTCATGACCCATGAGATCATGACCTGAGCAGAAACCAAGAGTCAGAGGCTTAACTGAGCCACCCAGGCGCCCTTAATCTTTTTTAATTTGGTCATTTTTAGTGCTATAAATTTCCCTCTGAGTACAGCTTTACTTGCATCGCGCAAACCATGCTATGTCATATTATCATTTACCCTTTTTAAAATACTTTCAGATTTGTCTTTTGATTTGCTCTTTGGTCCACAGGCTATTTAGAAGTGTGCTATTCATTCTCAGATATTTGAAAGGTTCCCAGGTAGCTTAACTCTTTCTTTCCTAGCTTAATTTCATTTGTATGATGCATCTTTTCAATGTATTGAGACTCATTTTAGGGTCTCTCTTGGTAAATATTCCACATACATCTGAAAACAATCTGTATTCTGCTGTGTTACTCCTTTATGTCGATTATAACCCTACGATCTGATTGTGCGATGAATAGAGACACGGTAGAACAGTGGATGAAAGCTTAGGAACCAAGGCGTGAGGAAAAATCTGTATCTAACTCCCAGCTGACTTCTTTGCAGCTGAGTGATCTTGATAGTATCACTGTACCTCTCTGCCTCCATTCTTTGTCTACCGGATGAGATAGTGGCTAAAACACCTGGCATAGTGCTTGAGCACCAAATAATAGCTACTACTTACTATATTTTATTAGTAATGGGCAGTTGTTAATGTAAGTAATATTGGTAGCTCATAAACTGTGCTATCCATTATTGGGGGTCAGCAGCCAGATATAGCTACTGAGCACTTGAAATGTGCCTATTCTGGGTCGAGATGTGCCATAAATAAAAAACACACTCTGGCTTTCAAAGCCTTAGTACTGTAGAAATAATGTAAAAGATTTCAATAGTAGTTTGATATTGATTACATGTTACAGTGGTAACATTTGGACATAGGGTTTAAACCAAGTACATTATTTAAATCTATTTCACTTGTTTCTTCTTACTTTTTTTTAAAGGGACTAATACAAAATCTGAAGTCACGCAGCATACATTATACTGTTACTGACAGTGCAGGCTTAAATATTAGGGAGGTGTTGACTGATTTCAAAACTGGTCAAAGAAATCATTTTGTTTATTAGTGTAAGTTTGGAAAACACAGTAAAGAAATGGGAAATAATAGGGGTGCCTGCGTGGCTCAGTTGGTTGAGCGTCTGACTCTTGGTTTCAGCTCAGGTCATGATCTCAGGGTCGTGATATCGAGGCTGGATTTAGGCTCTGCACTCAGCGGGGAGTCTGCTTAGATACTCTTCCTCTGCTTCTCCCTGCACTCAGATGCTCTCTCTTGCTCTCCCTCTCTCTAAAATAAATAAGTCTTTGAAAGAAAGAAAGGAGGAAAGGAAGGAAGGAAGGAAGGAAGGAAGGAAGGAAGGAAGGAAGGAAGAAAGAAAGGAAGAGTGCCTTTGTGGCTCAGTCAGTTAAGCGTCTGCATTCAGCTCAGGTCATGATCCTAGGATCTTGGGATCCAGCCCCATGTGGGGCCCCTTGCTCAGCAGGGAGTCTGCTTCTCCCTCTGTCTGCTGCTCCCCCTGCTTGTGCTCTCTCTCTCTGTCAAATAAATAAATAAAATCTTTCTTTAAAAAAAGCTTTAAAAAAATAAGAAACAATAATAATTAATCCCAAAGACAACCACTGTTTTAACATTTACAGGAGTTTGTGTTCTGTGTTCTGTGGGTGTGTATGTACAAGTGAACACGTGTGTAAGTATAACACAGAATGAAAATAAAACCACATAGAAAGCTAGCTATTCAGCTTCATAAATCTATTTTTATTTGTCCATAACCTCAAACATTCTTCAGAAACAGCAGGCTTAGTGATTTTGTGAGATGTCCTTGCCTTAACTCCTCTATAGCTTATTAAACTGATCCCTTCCTACTGGACATATAGGTTGTTTCCAGTTCTTTGTACTTTCAAATAACTGAGACAACTTTCCTTATGTATAAATCTTTGTATCTCTCCTTCTTTCTCTTTTTCTTAAAGATTTTATTTATTTATTTGAGAAAGCGAGAGAGAGCCAGTGCACGCATGAGAGTGTGCTCACACTTGTGCTGGGTGGAGGGGCAGAGGGAGAAGCAGGCTCCCTGCCAAGCAAGGAGTCCAATGTAGAATTCAGTCCCAGGACCCTGAGATCATGACCTGAGCTGAAGTCAGATGCCTAACCAACTGAGCCACCTAGGCAACCTGGTTACTATTGATTTGAAAAGGTACTTTTTTTGGTGAGGTTAAATATGAAACCTGCCATAATCAATAATTACTTGTGGTGAACAGATATGTGAATGCATAGAGTATGGCTGACTTTTTTTTCCCTTTCTTTTTTAAGATTTTATTTATTTATTTGACAGTGAGAGAGAGCGAGAGAGGGAACACAAGCAGGAGGAGCAGGAGAGGGAGAATCAGGCTTCCCACCAATCAAGGAGCCCAATGGGGGGCTCGATCCCAGGACCCTGGGATCATGACCTGAGCTGAAGGCAGACGCTTAACAACTGAGCCACCCAGGCGCCCCTTTTTTCTCCATTTTTAAGACTGTTATTTTGGAGAAATTTTAGGTTCATGGAAATGCTATAAAGCTATTATGGAGAGTTCCCATATGCCCTTCTATCCAGTCTTCCATCGTGTCAACTTCTTACGTAACCGGGGTTCATCTGTCACAGATAAGACGTTAATACTGGTAAAGTTTCTATCAGCCTCACTCAGACTTTACTCAGATTTCCTCAGTTTTTCTACAAATGTCCTTTGGATGCTCTAGGATCTAATCCAGGCAACCTCTCCCCCTCTGCCTTTTTTTTTTTTTTTGAACGAACAGTGTTGAAAATAAAATGCACGCACTATGAAAAAGCACAGGTTTTGCATCTGACCCTGGAAAACTTGCAACCCAGGTCTCTCACTGAGATTTCTCTTCCTTCCCACGATTCCATTAGGTCAGTGCTTGGAATTTGGAAACGGCAGAACTGGTTTTCCGTATCCTGGGAGATGTCTCCGACCGCTGGATGTGCACCGGGGCACTGGCCTCCCGGGCCATGCTGCTGACTGTGTCTGAGGCTGGCGTGGTCAGTCTGTGGAGCTCAACCACAGGCAAACTGCAGGGGAGGCAACACCTATCCAGCATCAAAGAAGAAACACCTACCTGTGGGGTATCGGTCCAGAAGCAAGGCAAGATGGTGACCGGGTTTAGCAAGGGCTCCATCTCTTTGGTGAGTCCCTCTCCTAAATGTGATGCCCGCACCGCTCGGCTCCAAAGTGCTCAGATGTCCTAGAAGTTGAAAAAAAGCACTTCACCTTTGATCTTTTCCTAAATGACATTTGGTTTCTTAATTTAGGGATTTGCAGCTCAGCGCAGTTCAGGAAACATTTCTTGGTGTTTCCTGGGGACAGGACAATGCAGGTTGGTGTTGGCACTCGGTCCTGGCAAAAATGTCTCTAGACGTTGCCAACTGTCCTCAGCTGGTGGGGGTGGCACAAAATGGCCTTCCCCACCCCTTGAGAACCACTCCCCCAGACACATTAAGTGAAAAAAGCAAACTTGCAGAACAGTGTCTGATGGATGGTTCAAAAAAAGATGGTGGGGAGAGAGAGAGAGAGAGAGAGAGAGAGAGCAGGAGCAGGGGGGAAGGAGAGGGAGAAGCAGACTCCCCACTGAGCAGGGAGCCTGATGCGGATCATGACCTGAGCCAAAGGCAGATGCCCCCCAAAGTCTGGGGGGCAGACTGAGCCCCCCAGTCGCCCCCAAGAAACATGTTTTTTAAAAAAAATCAGCACTGACAGTCATGAGGAAATTCACTTTCTCCTGCCCCTGCTAAATAAAGGTGAACAAATATGTATATATATTTTTTAAATATTGGCTTGGATTGGTGCAAGCAACTCACTTTTCTTGCCCTTCCCCCACCATGTGTCTGCTCTGTGCCCCTCACCGAAGTAATGAGCATTAAGTTTTGGCTCACAGATTGGTAGCAGTCAGATGCTCAGAAATCAGTAGCTGAACTGGGGCTGCAGGATTGAGGAATGAACCATCATCCTCTTGGTCCAAACAAAATTAGTTCTGCCACTCGGGAATGGGGAGAAACCGGTGTTTCAATCTTCTCTGAGACCTCCAGAGCACCCCCCACCCACCCACCAGGGGCAGGAAGCAAGTGCTGGAATGTTCTCCAGGTCCCTGAATTGATTACAAAAACAGCATCAACAAAAGTACTACTAGCTGCCACAGTTCGAGGCCTGACCGTGTGCCAGGGTAGGGGGGATCCCCCCCATGCTGGCCCCATACTATGGTCCTGTAGCATCGCCCATTTGACAGAAGGAAACCAAAGCACCCAAGGGCTAAGGCATTTGCTTCGAAGCTGGTGAGCAGCAGAGCCTGGCATCCAAGCCCCTGATCCTGGACCCTTCACTCTGTGGAAATGCTTGATGGGCATCCTTGACTTTGCACAGGTTTGCCCCGAAGGAGACAGCCTGCTGGAGAAGCTTCCGGAGGCCGTGAGGTTCCTGGTACTCTCTGAAGACGAGTCCCTTCTCGCTGCAGGTAAGGTCTAGCTCTTCTTTGGAGCCATGAGGAGGCAATTCCAGATGTGGTTGGAAGAGCAGAGGGGCTTGGGATGGGGGCGGGGGGCAGTCCTAGACCTTTACTACAGCGGCCGTGCAGTACACACTTGTGGCTTCGCAGACCCGGTGGTCTCTGTCGCCACAAATCAAGCCCGCCCCTGCAATGAGAAAGCTGCCACAGATTCTATCTCCCACGGGTGTGGCTATGTCCCCATCAGGCCCGTTTAGAGAGCCTGAAATTTGGATTTTGTATCATGTTCACCTGTCACAAAACAGGAATCATTCTTATTGTTGTGGAACTATTTAAAAATGTGAAAAGTCTTCTGAGCTCACAGGTCATACAGAAAGAGATGGTGGGCCTATTTCACATTTGAAAAAAATTCTTGTGCAAAGGATATGAAACCTGGCATGTGTTGTCTACTGACAGCTCATCTCAACTTGGATCGGCCACAGTAAGAGCCACACGTGGCTTGTGGTGACCACACCCGCATGGAGAGCACAGGTCTAATGAATAGACCCTTAGCTTCTGAGCTGACTGAGGGATGATTGACCAATAATGCATCTTCCGTCCTGTTTCCAAAAGAATTTTAGGTAGGGGATGCCTGGGTGGCTCAGTCGTTAAGCATCTGCCTTCAGCTCAGATCATGATCCCAGGGTCCTGGGATCGAGCCCCGCATCGGGCTCCCTGCTCAGTGGGGAGCCTGCTTCTCCCTCTTACACTCCCCCTGCTTGTGTTCCTGCTCTCCCTGTCTCTCTCTCTCTCTGTGTCAAATAAATAAATAAAATCTAAAAAAAAGAAAAGAATTTTAGGCGGCATAAGTGTGTGTGGAATGCAGCATAGGAATAGGAATAGGAATGAAAGAAATGGATAGGATAGAATAAATAGAATAGGAAATAGGAATGAAAGAAGAAAGAAAAATTGGAGTAGAGGGACAACTTGGAATCAGGACCAAGGCCAAAGGCATTGAGGACCTCAGTGACCTAGAACCTTGTCACAGTGGGTCCCAAGTGTGGCTCTGTCCAACAGCCAGTGAGGGGGAGCCCGAGCAGGTGCCCCCATCCACAGTGTTGGGAACCCACCCATTGCTCAGGAGATGTACCCGATCTCAACTCAGCTGAGATCAGGCAGGGATTTCTTCCCAGTGTCACAAATGGAATTGCAACTCAGGGGTCCCCAAGATCACTGTCAGGCTTGGTGATTTCCTAAGGCTCAAAGAATTCAGAAAGGCTCATGCTCACAGTTTACTGTAGGCAAAGGACACAGACAAAGATCAACAAAGGGTAGCGGTGCGTGGGGCTGCGTCCAGAAGGCACCAGACATGAGCTTCCTGGTGTCCCCTCCCCGTGGAGGCACATGGACAGCGCTCACTTCTCTCAGCAACAGGGTGTGACGACAGTGTCCTGCCAACCAGGGAAGGCCACCCCGCCTTGGCGTCCAGGGTTTTTCCTGGGGGTCGGTTATGTACACCCCCCCTGACCATCTGTGCGGCTGACTGCGGTCTCCAACACCCCGCACAAGAATGGAACTCGGATATCCTGATGCACTTGATCCATTTCCCGTAACACCCTTCTGTGTGAGCCTCGGGTTCAAGTGGACTTGAGTAAAACAATTCCACGGAGGGCCTGGAGAGGCGGAGGAAATTTCAATTCAATCAAGTTTTCAATATAAAAATATCCCATGTACTATTTGGGATACACTTGTACTAACCAGAATTTCACTATTTACCTGAAATTCAAATTTAATTGAACTGTCCGGTTGGGTCTTTCATTTTGTGTTGTTTTGTGCTAAATCTAGCAACCCAACCCTCTCTCTGCTTCACCTCCTGCTCCTTCGTTCTGCTCCAGTCACACAGCCTCTGTGCTGCTCCTGAGACATACCCAGGCCTTTCCTACCTCCCGGTCATCCCAATCTGTTCCCACTCTTCCAGGGCTTAGCCCCTTCTCAAATGTCCGCTCCAATGTCCTGTGGTTGCTGTAACTAGGGCCCACACAAACGTGGTGTCTTCGGCACAATAGAAACCTCTTTTCTCACGGTTCTAGAGGCCAGCAGTCCAAAGTCAAGATGTGGGCAGGGTCACGCTCCCTCCAAAGGCTCCAGGGAAGAATCCTTTCTTTTGCCCCTTCTCGCTTCTGCCTTGTGATTCTCTGACTGGCGGCCGTATCTCTCCGGTCCCTGCCTCTGCCTTCACGTTGCCTTCGTCGCCACGTGGGTCTCTGTGTCATTATTCCTCACGGCCCCCGGCCCCCTGGACTGCATTGTCCTCACCACACATTGTCACAGCTTTCTTTTCCTTCCTGTCTTCCTCCCTCCCTCCCTTCCATCTTCAAAACGTTTCTACCATATGTCCAGCTTCGGGCTGGGTTCCGGGACGCCACGAGCAGCCCAAACAGGCAGTCCCAGCCCTCTGGAAATGAATAGTCTTAGGATGACAAATAATTTGGCTGTTTTCTGTGAGCCTACGATCGCTGTGGTCAGCTGTCCCCCTCGCCGCGACCGCAGGCTGGGTGACGATGTCTCTCTCGTCCTGCCCTGTATTCCTTCCACCTCCTCGTGGTAGGCGCTCGGGGAAAATCTTTGTTGGCTGAACTGAATGACTCTGGTGCTCCTCCAGGGAAAAGCGATAATCCCATGCCTTCCGTTTCAGCATTTGGAAGATCCGTGCGGGTATTCTTGGCCGACTCACAGGGGTTTCATTGCTTCATGGCCACTGACCTTGAACACGAGGATGCAGTGGACACAGCCGGGTTTGGTCCTGAGAACAATCTGATTATTACTGGGTCCCGGGATGCACTCATTCAGGTGAGGGGTCAACCTCACTCCACTCTGGAATAGAAAGTATGGTTCCTTCGGTCTCTTGGCTTCGAAATAGAGAGACAAAAACTAGGGCAGGCAAAACCGGGCAGGTCATTGGGAGGATGTGGGGGAGGGCTCCCACCAAAATGGTCACAAAGGATACAGTCTTCCCACCGAACTTGGAGGAAAATCCCCAATGAGCTCAAGTTCTCAGGCTGGTGAGAGAAACACGTAATAAAGTAGCAGTTCTCAGAGCAGCCGGGAGGCTCTGTCGGATAAGCATCTGACTCTTGATTTCGGCTCAGATCATGATCTCAGAGGGTTGAGATGGAGCCCCGTGTGGGGCTCTGTACTCAGTGGGGAGTCTCTTCGAAGCTTGTCTCTCTCTTCCTCTGTCCCTCCCCACCACCTCGTGCTCACATGCATACACGCTCGCTCTCGCTCTCTCTCCCTAAAAAAAAAAAAGCAGTTCTCCCACATTCTGGCCTTAGGACCTCTTTACATTCTTAAAGATTATTGAGGACCCCAAAGAGGTTTTGTTTATGTGGGTTACAGCAATTGGATTGATATATTTTTTAAAAATGATTTATTTTGGAATAGTTTTAAGCATTGCCAAAAAAGCAGAGAGAGGCCCCATATATATAACTAGTGTTCACCCAGCTTGCTTAATATTAATATCTCATGCACTCGAGTTCTTTATCAAAACTGAAAAATTTACATTAGGACAATTCTATTAATTGTCCACAGATCTGCAGATTCTGTTCTGATTTCACCAGCTTTCCCACCGATGCCCTTTTTTTCTTTATTCCAGGATCTGATCTAAGATCCCATGTTGCATTTAGTATCTATCGGTAACTCCCATGTTAAAAATTAGAAATGGGAAATCCCAAAATACATACCTATCGATTCATGAACATTACATGTCAATGTAATGACCTACTTCTATGAAAATAACTATAGTTTCTGAAACAAACAAAATAGCTCGTGGGAAGAGTGTCTTTGTTGCACATTTGGACAAATCTCTTAATGTCTGGTTTAGTAGAAGAAAATTGGCTTCTCATATTTGATTCTGCATTCTCCTATCTGTTGTGATAGCCCATGTCTGGTAGCTTCTGGAAAACTCCAGGGCTCACTTGTGAGAGGAAAAGAGTAGGAAAGGCAAATAATATCTTGAATTAGTATGAAAACAGTTTTGCCTTTGCATGCCTTCCTGAAGATGCCTGAAGGTGCCCTCCAGGGGTTCCCTGGATCCTACTTTGAGCACTGCTGTGGTAGCAGATCAGTGAGGTGTGGGGAAGTTTGAGGAGCTGGTGAAGGCCCTTGAACTGCAGCCTGAGACTCCACCTTAGGCGGACAAATAGGTTCATGCCTATTTCTGAGCTAGGACAAGCAGAAGGAAGAAGTCACCTCTGGCCCTCTGCTGTCCATCCTCAGGTGTGGAGTCTGTCAGAACAGGGGACCCTGCTGGACATTCTGGAAGGCGTCGGAGCCCCCATGAGCCTGCTGGCCTGGGGTGGGACTTTGGTGGCCTCTGCTTCCCAGCAGTCCTCATCTTTTAAAGTCTGGGATCTCGCCTACATTCAGAAGCCAAGGGCCTGCTCCCCTTTTCTGGATCGTACCGGCCTCACGGCAGTGTCGCACAATGGAGGCTACATTTACTTCCCCAAGATTGGGGACAAGAACAAGGTCACCATCTGGGACTCAGCGGAAGGTCGGTAAGATATAAGCCTGGTCGTTGGTGTGGGGAAGAGCCAGAGCCCCTGCTTTGGTCGGCCTGGGCTGCTAGAACCGAACACCACAGCCTGGGTGGTTTAAACAATAGACATTCATTTCTCACAGCTCTGGAGGCTGGGAAGGCCAAGGCACTGTCTGATCTGTGTCTGCTGACAGCCCACTTCCTGGTCGTAGATGGCCCCTTTCTTCTTACGTCCTCACAGAGAGCAGAGAAGGAAGCCAGCTCCCCAGTCCCTTGCATAAAGGCACTAATCCCATTGTGGGGACTCTGCCCTCACAACCTCATCACCTCCCAACACCATCACGCATTAGGGCTTAGGATCTCAACATGTGAATATGGGGGGACACACTCAGTCCTTAAGACCCCCGTAACTCTAGTCAGGTTGCAAGTGGCTAACATAGATCGGGACTTGATTTTATAAATTTTCCAGCATGCGGGTAATTGACCATCTGGTTGTCAATCTCTGTGTTAGTTCCAGTTTCCCCAGAAGTGGGGCCCAAGATGGGGATATTTGCCCAAGGGGTGAGTTGAGGGCAGCTCCTGCAGAAACCCGAGAGGGAGGGAGGGGAGCTGGCAGGGGCGGGGGAGGACTGAACAAAGAGGTACATTCAGCCTGATCCCGGGGGGCCCTGGAGTATAAATTGCACCTCAGAGTTGTTCCATCTCGAAGCAAGAGGGCCAGTCTTTTGTACCCCCGCATCAGGCACTCACTGGCTGTGGGCCTTTCCGGCTGGTGGGACAGCTCCCCAGACATTTCGAGATGAGGGGCTCCCTCCCCCCGAGGGCAGTGGGCAGCCTTGGGGCTGGGCGCCCTGGCCGGTAAAAGGGGTCTGGGCCTGTCACTGACGGTGTCTGCTGCTATCTCCACGGGGCGAGTGGAGGTATGGAAATCCCTTGTTAACGATAAAATACTATGAGAAAAGAGATTCACTCTGGCGTTCCTGCGTCCATGGGTTGGGCAGATGTTTGGTTAGTGCCGGCCGTGGGGCGGGGCTCTGGGCTTGGCGGTGAGCAAGACGGATGGGGTTACAACGTTGGCGATGCCTGCCTGCTAGTCGGGGGGCGAAGCTGGGCACAAAGGTAGGGGGCACGGTGGGGTGTGAGAGAGAAGGGTGCAGACTAAAGCCCATTTGTCTGTCTTGTGCTCAGAGTGAATACAGCCCACGAGGCAAAATGTTTACTCTGTGACCCTCTCTGGACGTCTGTAAGGGAAAGGACTGTCCCTTTGTCCACCTGTCCCGATGGGGAGCGGGAAGTCCTCGGAAAGTGTTAGGCAGGGCGGTGAGGAGACGGGAGGATGGGAGTGGAGGCAGGCGAATTGCAGTGGAGAAGCTGCAGAGTACAAATCACGAAAGCAGTTTTTAAGATCCTTAGAAATAGGAAACCGTGGCAAGCGCGTCCCTCTGAGCTGTTCTTGATGTGGTCTTCTCTCCGTGGCAGGGGAGGAGCAAGACGCCCTGGACACCTCCAGTGAGGTCAGGTGTCTGGAGGTTGCCCAGCAGGCCAATCTCCTCTTCACTGGCCTCGTTTCGGGGGTGGTCCTGGTGTTCCCCCTGAATTCCAGACAGGATGTGATGTGCATCCCCCCTCCCGAGGCCCGGAAAGCCATCAACTGCATGGCCCTTAGTAAAGGCGAAGATCGCCTGGCCATCGCCTATGACAGCATCGTCCTGGTGCTGGACATCAGCCCCGGGGATCCCTGTCCGGTCATCGACGGGCCGACCTACACCTTCTACACGCAGCTGCCGGAGACCGTATCCAGCGTGGCCGTGCTGGCCGACTACCGCGTCATCTACGGCATGACCAACGGTGACCTCTTCCTGTACGAGTGTGCGAATTCCAAAGTGTTCCCTCTGGAGGCTCACGGGAGCCAGGTCACCTGCATGCAGGTCAGCCACAGGGAGCAGCTGGTGGTCAGCGGGTCCGAGGAAGCCCTGCTGTGTCTCTGGGACCTGCAGGCTTGCAAGTGGACATTCCAGATGAGCTACACGGTGCGTGGCCCCCATACCGCGGGATGAGAGGTCCCGGTGTTAGAGAGCTGAGGACAGGTGTCCTAGGTTAAGTGCACACCAAGGACCATCGCCTGAGGTCAGGAGCAGGGTGAGGCCAGGGAGGGACGCTCCCCTTGGGAGCCTAGTTTAAGGG
This sequence comes from Ailurus styani, assembly GCA_002007465.1. Lineage (NCBI taxonomy): Eukaryota > Metazoa > Chordata > Mammalia > Carnivora > Ailuridae > Ailurus > Ailurus styani. The sequence continues at coordinate 9,582,242 of LNAC01000008.1, read as the reverse complement.
GAAGCCAAAAGACTCAGCCATCAGGAGAGATGTGATTTTATGCAATGTTTACCAAAACTAAAGAAATGCAAAAAATTCACCAAGAACAAAATATCATTTTTTAAAAAGATTTTATTTGTTTAGAGGGAGAGAGAGCAGGGAAGAGGGGCAGAGGGAGAGAGAGAAGCAGACACCCTGCTGAGCAGGGGCTTGATCCCAGGACCCTGAGATCATGACCTGAGCTGAAGGCAGATGCTCAACCGACTGAGCCACACCCGGGTGCCCCCAAAATATCATTTCAAATAAAGACATGATCAAGTCCTGCCTGGCACACCCCTGCCTCACCCTCCTTACCCTAACCCTGACTGTCGTTCTTGCATCCCACGGTTTTGATTGCCCGGTCTGTGACAGGCCCCTTTCCAGCCGTGGCCAGGGCACACACTGTCCCCTCTCTTAGAGCCACGTTCTCGGAGGGGACACTGTGTGAGCTCCGGGACAGCAGGATCTTCCTGTGTTTGGCTTACTGATGTGGCCCCCATCCCTAGGAGAGCTCCTGACATGTCCTCAAGGCTCCACAAATGTTTGTGGACTAAAAACAAAGCAGCAGGACACCTGGGGGAGGGGGTGCTCAGTTGGTGAAGTGGCTACCTTCGGCTCAGGTCATGATCCCAGGATGATCACAGGGTCCTGGGATCAAGCCCCACATCCAACTCCCTCCCCCTCTCCTCCACTCGCATTCTCTCTCTGGCTCTCCCTGTCTCTCAAATAAATAAATACAATCTTAAAAAAATAAAAACAAAAGAGCAAATACATGATGAGCTACGGAGCCACAAGATCTTTGAGAAAAGGGCAAGATATATAGGGTAGAGTGACAAAGGCTGCTATTTAGGAAGTTCAAATGGGTCTCATAGCACCTGGCTGGCTCATTCGGTAGAGCATGCAACTCTTGATCTCAGGGTCAGGAGTTCGAGCCCCATGTTGGGTGTAGAGATTATAAATAAATAAGCTTTAAAAAAAAAGGTGGAAAAAGACTGATGGAAGAGCATTCTAGGCAGAAGGAACAGCAGCTGTGAAGGAAGGCAGAAATTGGCAACTGACTCCTTAACCTAAGAAGTGTTTCAGAGTCCACACTGCCCATCTCAGAAGGAGCTGTGATAGTTGTTTGCATCAGTATAACTAGGAGCTGTAATAAATATATTCATATATTCATATGTTATATAAAACTTCATATTAAAATGCTAGCATTTAATCTTCACATCAACCTTGCAAGGTTGGTGTTATTATTCCAGTTTTTCAAAGTATGGAACTAAGGCTGTGCTTTTGGTTGCAAGATGTAAAAATTATTCATAAACACAGGGAGATGATCTTGTAACTAAGAGAAGAGGGTGTATAGAGTTTCATCTTAAAAGGCCTTCATCCCATCTGACCTTTATTTTTATGGAGCCACTATAATACGGGGCTGTCGGTAATCTTTTATTTTGTTTTATTTTTAAGATCTTTAATTTATTTATTTGACAGAGAGAGAGAGAGACAGAGATCATAAGTAGGCAGAGAGGCAGACAGAGGGAGAGGAGGAAGCAGGCTCCCTGCCAAGCAGAGAGCCCAATGCGGAACTCGATCCCAGGACCCTGAGATCATGACCTGAGCCGAAGGCAGAGGCTTTAACCCACTGAGCCACCCAGGCGCCCCAATCTTTTATTTTGTTGAGATGGGAAATGTCACCATAGCAGTTAAACATACCTAGCTTTTTGGTTTTGTTTTTACGTATTTATTCATTTATTTTTAAGCAGGCTTCACGCCCAGCAAGGAGCCCAATGTGGGGCTCAAACTCACGACCATGAGATCAAGACCAGAGCTGAGGTCAAGAGTTGGAGGCTTAACTGACGGAGCCACCCAGACGCATCCTACCCATTTTTGTTTTTAAATAAACTTAATTTTGGTATGATTTTACATCTGCAAAGAAGTCATAAAGATAGTACAGAGGTTTCCTCTACTTCCTCCTCACCCAGCTTCCCCGATGTTAACATCTTATGTAACTCGAGCACATTTGTCAAAAACCAAGAAATTACCATGGGGACAGGATTGTTCACTAAGCTACCAGCTTCACTGGGATCATATGTTTTTTTGGTGCATTTCCTTTTCCTGGTCTAGGATGCAATCTAGGATGCATTTAGCAAAAAGCCTTTAACTAAAGACCATGATAGCTAATGCTTGTAGAATTTAGGTCACTTAGGAAATTAAATCCAATAATTCCTGCTCTCCAGGGCCAACTGCCTGCAAACCTCTTAGTCCGATCCCTATGAAAATGTGTTTTGGTCCTAGAGTCTTGGTGATGGAATATACTCATTTCTCCAGGGTTCCGTTGGATCCATCCCCATGGGAGGCTTACATGCCTGACTTCCGACACAAATGCATAGCGGTGGGTCTCTTGCATGGGTCTCAGTTTGAACTCCAGATCACATTTTCTTTTTCTACAGAATTCTTACTGTAGGGGAGTCCAGTGTGTCTGCTTCTCCATGGATGACAAGTATGTGTATGCGGGCTTGAAGGATCGCTCCATCATCGTCTGGAGTGTGCTGGATGGTGAGTCATTTTGCTTCGAGGGCATGACTGAGCTTAGATCTGGAGAAGGAGGCCTTGTGTTGGGCTCTGGGTGTTGGAGGGCCCTGCCCTGTTCTTCCCTAGCTGGGGGGGGCAGCTACTTAGAGAAAGGTGTCTGCAGGTCAAGGGGACAGGCCCCGCTGGAGCTACATCTCCTGTTCTAGATCCATGCTCTGGGTACCTGGTACCCTGAAACATTCTCCCCACCTGGGATGGTGCCCTTTTCAGGGCCTGGGCCTCTTCCCAGGCTCATGCTCCCGAGGGTGGACTATGCCCCCTAGTGTAAGGACCCCCAGGCTTGGGGGTGGCCATGGGGTGATGAGCATGGAGTCTGGGTGCATGAGCCGGGTAGGCGGTCTGGATACATGTGTGAGGCCCCTAGGAATGCAGGACACAGCTGGGTATGGGAAGAGAAGGAAGCCAAGCTGCACAGAGCTGGGGACTGGCTCTCTCACACCATTACCTTCTATAATGGAACTGAGAAGCCTGACAATTCTCCACCCAATCGTCACCTTCCAAGTGGTTCCAAAGGTACATCCATCAGTGTAGGATGATAGAGCATATTTCACTTAATAGTTTATTAGCTAGATTTGCAACATTTACATATTGTACCTTATAGGATATGGGCCTCGATTCCTTCTCTTGCCCCAGGCCCTGTAAATGATAGGTTCAGCTTGCTTAATACCAACCAGTTTGAAAACCCCACATCTCTGGGTCTGCTCAGTACTACCTTCAAGGCATATTAATGAGAATGAATATTTCTTGTGTATTGGGTACTGTCACTGAGCTATTTAACTTTCTCGACAGCCACCTTGTTTTACAGAGCAAAAATTGAGGCTCTGTGAGATGGGGTGACTTGCCCAAAGTCACACAATGAGTAACTGGTAGGCAGTGGTTTGCAGCTGGTCTGCCTGGTCCCCATGGTCACCTTTGTCACCCTCCTACCTAGTATCCTATAGAAAAAGGACCCCTTATGACACTGGAAGGGGGGAAGGTGCCAAAGTGAAGACACTGACATTCAGGGAGGTTAAGAGATTTGTCCAAGGTCACAGAGCAAGTGAGTGAATGTAGATTAGGTAGATTTGAATACATCGTAATAAAATACAATGCAATCAGATAGATTGTAGTCTACTACTTTGCCCCAAAGATGTCTGGCAAAAAATCACAGATGGTTCAGAAGCTGAGATCTGCAGGTGGTGGCCTTAAAAGCCCATCCTAGGCAGGTTCACAACGTCTCTTCCTCCTCCTCTTCCTCTAATAGTATTTACTGAGTTCCCTCTGGGCTGAAACCAATACTAAAGCACCTGACACATGTGACCTTTTCTTCTTTTTAAATTTTATTGTATTTTATTTGACACAGAGAGAGCAATCACAAGTAGGCAGAGAGGCAGACAGAAAGAGAGGAGGAAGCAGGCTACCCACTGAGCAGGGAGCCCAATGCGGGCCTTGATCCCAGGACCCTGAGATCATGACCTGACCCGAAGGCAGAGGCTTTAACCCACTGAGCCACCCAGGCGCCCCACATGTGACCTTTTCAAATCTTAGAATTCCCCTCTGCAGGTGAGTGTAGTTATCATCACCATATTGCAAAGGAAGCAAGAGGGACTCCAAGAGTTTTGAATTTGTGTGTAAGCTAGTAAGGGGCATAGGAAGGATTTGACCCCACGCAGCCAACTCTCCAATGGGTGAGATTGGATCTCTGTAGCCCCTACTTTCTCATTAGTGCCCTGCCTCCACCCCCAAAAGGCACCCTGCTGGCTGTCCAGTTTGTCCATGCTGTGGTGAACAGGATCATCCCAACTTTCAACGGCTTCATCGCCCCCACTAGACACGGCTATCTCATCCGCGAGCGTTTCCATTGCCCTTCGTCGAGAACGTCACAGCAGGACCCTCTCAAGAACTTCAAGAAGACAGTGTGGAAGGTCAAATCCAGACAGAGAGAAGAGCTGGCAGCTGCTGCAGGAGCCCTCCAGGACTCGAGATCAGCACATGCCCAGGGAAATGAATGCAAATCAAACAAACGCTCACAAGTCTGCCTGCTAGTGTAGAACCCCCCAAAGGGACATGGGACTCCAGTGAGTTAACCCCATTCGATCTGGCTGATGCAAAGAGTATGTATGTTTTGATGCATATCTGGACTCAAAGCTTCAGATTATATGACTCAGACCCTGTTTCTCACCACCCTTCCATTCTTCTCTCCTTGTTGGCTGCAAAGACCAGCTATCCACAGGTTAGCAATGTGACAGCCAAGGTCAAAAGAAAAGAGACCTTCCCCTTGCCAGCAGTCTGAGCCACAGTGCTAGCTCTGATTCTATTGGCCCCAGTGGGCTCCTACGCCTGTCTCTGGGAGAATGCAGTGCTGGGACAGGCCCACCTGACCCAGGGCTCACTAGGGCTGAGGATGGAGTCAATACAACCCACCCAGGTTGCCTGAGCACGGGAGAGGCTAAGCCCGGAAGGGGACCTGGGGTGCTGGCACAAGGCAGAGGGAGGATGGAGGGATGTGAGACTTATCAAACCACAGATGTGGACCACAGAGCTTTCTAATTTATAAAGCATCAGGTTCTATTGTCTGATCCCTATCACAGCCCATACTTCAGGGAGTGTGAGAGTGTCTGCACACATTTTCTAGACCAGGAAACCGAGCCTTGGTAGGTAGCTGTGATTTGCTCAAGCCTGAGGTGCAAGAGCTCTGGGAAACATGAGTCAGAAGCAGGAGACATCCTGTCCCCATCCTGAAGTGTTGACCCACTTCCCTCTGATTTTAGTCTCAGAAGCACGACCATTCCATAGGTGACACAGTCCAATGTCCACGGGCGCCAACGAGTAATCTAGATGATTGCTGTGCACCCAAGTGGGCTGCAGAGAATGATGGAGACCCTGGGCCGTGTGGAGGATGAGTGTTCTGCCCTGGCCGGACATGGGCACCCCGACTCCACCTCAGAATGGTCATGGGGAAAAGCAGCAAGAGCTACCTGTTGTAAGCAAAGCCAGAAACCCAGACTTTTATGCAAAATGTTCCCATTTTTAAAAGTCAGCGATTGGCTCAAACTTACATCCACAGGCACATTTGGCCTGTGTGTCTCTAGTTCAGGAGGCAACTTCATGACCCAAGCCAGCATGAGAACAAGAAACCTGTTTTAGTTCTTCCATCCCTACTCCCTGCCTCCCAAACTTTGAGGATAAATATGCTCTTTTATCTCAAAAACTGGAGGCTCTTAGAAGTGGACAGAAAAAGCCACTGACATCTCTTTACTGAGCTTTCCGGCCATCTCTGCTTTCCCCCAATTCAACACAGGAACTGATTCTTTTTCATTAAAATGGATCTTTCTTCTTTGCCCACAGCCTTCCAAAAGCCCCCACTTGCTTCTGGGGCTTTTGCTATAGAGATAGGAAAGTCCAAACTCCAAGGTGCTATTCCCTCTGCCCTCTGTTGGCTTCCAGATAGTTTCAGAAAAAGCAGCCTTAGAAACAGAGGCTTTGAAGCGAGGTGTGACCCTATTGACTCTCTTTTTCAGTCATTTCCCAAACTAGGATTCCCAAGGGGGCTTTGGCAGTTCTGCACATGTTAGCATCAAATTCCATTTTGAAAAAAAAATATTTTAAACTGTAATTTTAAAATGCATGGCCAGCTGGGGGAGGCAGCAGGTTTTAGGGTGTTGGACTAACTTAGCATTCTCCTGTCATCTTTGTTTAACCAAGATTTTGATGGGAGCCCTTGAGGAAACCTACTCTTTGCCACCACGTCTCAGTGAACCAGGGGCTTTGCCCGATACAGAAATAAAGCAGACATTGTGACAGAGTAAGATTTCAGCCACAATTTGGGTTTAAAATGTGTGTGTCCATGTCAACAGCCTCAGTGAGACTCCACGGCTTGTACGTAAATACTACTTTGAATGTAGGACAGAAATTTTACTAATAAAATGCGACCTTGAATTGTTGTTCTGTTGGAGTTTTTTGCAGTGATCTCTCATTTGAGAAAGAGTTGGGTTGCTATGAATGTTTGACAAGCGCTGTGCTTTAAGGAGGTAGGACTTAGCCCAGGTCCTCCAGCCGTGGCGGGGCCAGGATAAAAGCAAGCTTGTCGAAATCCCCACCTCCCTCTCCTACGCTAAGTAGGACCATGTAACTGAGGTAGCATCCACACTGGGACACTTTTGGGAGCAAAAGATGGGGCTTTAGAAGATTACTCCTGACAGCTGAAAAAAAAATTGGATTGTCCCAAGACGAGTGAAATATACACCCCTCTAGTTGCAGCAGGGATTAGTTTACATGAAATTCCAGAGACTTTTTAAAATTGAGATATAATTAACACATAACACTGTATCAATTTCTGGTATATGACACAATGATTTGATATTTGCATTTATTGCAAAACAATCACTACAATAAGCCTAGTTAACATCCAGCACCACACATAGTTACACTTTTTTTTTCCTGTGATGAGAACTTTTTTTTAAGATTTTATTTTTTTAAAGATTCATTGATTTAGGTAATCGCTACACCCAACATGGGGCTTGAACTCATGACCCAGAGATCAGGAGTCACATGCTTCACCCACTGAGCCAGCCAGCTGCCCCTTGTGATGAGAACTTTTAAGATCTATTCTCTTAGCAACTTTCAAATATAGCTTACAGTATTATTAACCACACTTACCATGCTGGACACGACATCTCCAGAACTTACTTGTCTTATAACTGGATTTATCTTACAACTTTTGACCACCTTCACCCATTTTTCCCACCGTCCCTATTCCCCCACCTCTGGTAACCCCCCATCTGTTTTCTGTATCTATTAGTTTGGGGTTTATTTTTAAAATTTTAAGTTTAAATTTATTTTTAATTTTACTTTATTTTAAAAGTCTACAGACTTTTTATTTACTCACTTATTCCAATGTGAAAATATTCAAACCAACAGCTAAGTTGCAATGAGGACAATGAACACGCATTTGCTCACCATCAAGATTGAATAATTGCTCGATCACTGTCAATCTTCCGCTAAAACATTTCAAAGTGAGGGCCAGGACTGGGTGAGGATACTGAGGCACTCATCTCAGGCACAAAGCTTTTTTTTTCTTTTGCATGGAAGAGAGAGAGAGAGAGAGAGAGTGCACACGAGAGTTGAGGGAGGGACAGAGGGAGAGAGAGAATCCCAAGCAGGCTCCACACTCTGCATGGAGCCCAACACATTTCTCGATCCCACGATCCTGAGATCATGACCTGAGCCGAAATCAAGAGTCCAAAGCTTGACCAACTGAGCCACCCAGGTGCCACCCAGGCGCCACCCAGGCACAGGCTTTAAGGGCACAGCATTCAAAGTATGCTTTATTACTATTCTTAAAAAACTCAGAATGGATTAAAAAATGCACGTCGAACAAAATATCAACATTTTAAATTGAAAGATGAGATCTGACCCTGCACTTGAGTGAACTTGCCTCGCTTGCCTCACCCTCATTCCGGCTCTGGTGATGTCAAGACTCTTCACCGCCAGAACACAACAGGACACATCTTTTCAGGAACAAAGTTATTCTCGAACGTAACCACACACCTATGAAAACAAACAATTTTATTTAATATTAATATCTTTCAGTACGGATCCCTAATTTTCCTTACCAACCCTAAAACATCTTTTATAGCTATTTTTTTCAAACTAGGATCCAGTCAAGATTTGTCCACGTGTGGTACATGCTTGTTTTGTCTCTTTAGCCTCTTACATTCTAGAGCAGGCTTGCCACCTGCTTTTGTAAATAAAGTTTTATTGGAACATGGCCACACCCATTCATTTACATATAGCCTATGGCAGCTTTCGTTAGTGACAGGGAATGTACGTTTCCAAAAGCCAATGTGGCCCTTTACAGAAAAGTGTGCTGATCCTGGTCTTAAGGCTCAACTAGATTCAAGGTAAAACTTCTTTTAACAGATTTTTTTTAAAAGAAGAATAGGCAGGGAGGCCTGGGCTCAGTTGTTAAGCGTCTGCTTTTGGCTCAGGTCATGATTCCAGGGTCCTGGGATCGAGCCCCGCATTGGCTCCCTGCTCAGTAGGAAGCCTGCTTCTCCCTCTCCCACTCCCTCTGCTTGTGTTCCCTCTCTCACTGTGTTTCTCTCTGTCAAATAAATAAATAAAATCTTAAAAAAAAAAAAAGAAGAGAGAAGGATAAGGTGGGAGGAAACCTTTTTTTTTTTAAGATTTTATTTATTTTTTTGTCAGAGAGAGAGAGCAGGAGCACAAGCAGGGTGAGCAGCCCAGAAGTCCTAACAGATTTTTTTTAAGATTTTGTTTATCTATGAAAGAAAGAGAGAGAGAGAGCATGCGCACATGCACGTACATGTGGGGGGAGGGACAAACAGACTTCCCGCTGAGCAAGGAGCCCCATGGAAGGGGGGGCTGCATCCCAGGACCCCAAGATCATGACCTGAGCTGAAGGCAGACGCTTAACTAACTGAGACACCCAGGCGCCCCAACAGACTTTTTTTTTTTTTTAAGATTTTATTTATTTATTTGAGAGAGAGAGAGAGTACGAGAGGGAGGAGGGTCAGAGGGACAACCAGGCTCCTCACTGAACAGAGAGCCCAGTGTGAGACTTGATCCTCGGACTCCAGGACCATGACCTGAGCCGAAGGCAGTCGATTAACCAACTGAGTCACCCAGCTGCCCTGCCCCCCCCCAACAGACTTCTTTTTTTTTTTTTTTTAATTTTATTTTTATTATTTGCCCAAGGGGTACAGGTCTCCAACAGACTTCTTAAAGCAGTTTTAGCTTCACAACAAAATTGAGTGGAAGGCACAGAGATTTCCCATAATCCCATGCTCCAACACATGCACAGCCCCCCCTCACTACCAAGTGGTACCTTAGTTACACTTGATAAACCTACACTACACCTCTTTTAAAAAAGAAACAGCTGGCCTAGAATAATCATTTGTGCTAAGCTCCACATCAGCAAACCCACACTTAATACCTAATTTAATAGCCCTTCCCAGGGCTGGAATCTTACCCAGTCAGTCTGGAATTTCCTGATCAGCCCTAGTGAGGTGATCCACCTGATGGAGCCCCTCCAGCCCCCAAAGGAAGATAAGATCATCTGTTTTTTCTTGCCCCCTTCTGTCTATAAAAATCCTTCCATTTTTTACAGCTCCTTGGCGCTCTTCTCTGTTTGCGAGACAGGATACCGCCCAATTCACGAATCACTGAATGAAGTCAATTCCATCTTTAAATTTACTCAGTTGAATTTTGTTTTTTAACACATCATAATCACAAGGTAAGCATTTTTGGCAAGACGACTTCAAAAAGGATTACTTATACATTTTTACAAAACAAAGTACCGCACACTTAGCAGCTGCATGTGATAACTCACAGTTTCTGTGGGTTGCGAGTCCAGGCTCACGGTGGCCGGGAGCTTTGCTCGGGATCTCAGGAGCCGGGCTGGGATCTCGCTGAGAGGCTCACAGCCCTCCTCCACGTTCATTCAGGTTTTGGCAGCACTGAGCTCCTCACTGTTGCAAGACCATGAACCTCAGCTCCTAAAGGCTGCCCCTGTCCACAGGCAGGCATGACATAGCTGGTTCCTCATTTAAGGCTGGCAGGATCACACCTCTCTGCTCGAGGCTCTGACCTCCAGGCTGTCTTTCAAAGGATGTCCCTGATTAGGTCAGGCCCACCCAAAAGAATCTCCCTTCTGATGAACTCAAAATCAACTCAAGGGGACCTTAAGCCCACTTGCAAAATCCCTTCACCTTTGCCGTGTTGTGTAACCTCGTTGTGAAAGTGAACCCATTATCCTCATAGGTCCTGCCCACACTCGAAGATGGCACAGGAGGAGGGGTACACATACCAGGGGTGAGAACCTCAAGGCCCGCTTTCGAATTCTGCCACAACATGTGATTCTGGGCTCTAGAGATTTTGGTCATAAAGTTTGCCATCTGGAAAGACTCAGATTAGTTCAGAGTAGGATCCTTTGATCTTGTCTTTTTAACCTTGCCAGAACACTGTCCAAAGAAAGACCTACCTCTGATCTTACCATAGTGCTATCAAGTTTGTGAAATGGTGGGAAATGTGTGTTGGCCCCTCTAAACTGTCAACTTTAAGGTTGTTAATTTCATCTGTGTAGACAAAAACAGTAAAGGAAAAAATCTCAGCATTTTTTATGGTTTATAAGACTGAAAGATGTTTGTGCACTATTGTCCACATGTTGAATATACGCGCACACACGCATGCACATACTTGTGCACGCATGCACACACACAGAGACACAGACACAGGCACACACACCCAAGGTAGAACTGGCTTGATTGTGGTTTCCTGTTCTCCAAAGGAGTGAGGACTTCCTAAACCACATGAGATCTGTAAAAAGAGGGGAAAACTACAAGTGATCCTTGAAATGTGAATAGACTCATACTCCTTGGAGGTGGGGAGACGGAGTGAGGACTCGGCGGCGTGTCAAAAGCCCACACGTGCAGTTGGCTCTCCAGGACAGTGACTAACAGATTGCCAGGAGGTGCTGGTGTGAGAATGACAGTCCAGACATCTGGTGGCCTCAAGGGGTTCAGGCCGCCTTAGCTGACGTTCATACGGGAATGCGCTGAAACTGAGCTGAATGCCTTTCTGGGCTGGAAGCCATGAATCCTCGAGGCTTTCTTCCTCCTTACCCCCCACATCTACCCAGCACCACGTTCTCTCTGCTTCACCTTCTGAATATCGCTCCCTTCCACCCCCTTCTCTCCACCTCCACTGCCCACCTCCTGGTCTAAGCCACCATCGTCCTTCTAAATGAGCCTCCCCGCACCCTCCCTGGCCACCCTCCAATCACTTCCCGGCAGAGTAGCCAGGGCATTTTCTTCCAAATTCAAAGCTGCTCAAGCAGCTCCTTGCAGAAAACCCAGGCGCGATTTCTACTGGTGCTAAATGACAAACAAGACCAAAGTTTTAAACTCACCCCGTAAGGAGGAGGAGTCTGCCTCTTCTGGCCTTGGCACACTCACCCTGCAACTCCTCGCCCCCCACTGCCACCCCCTGACTCTTCTGCAGTGCCACGACCCTGGTGTCTCTGTCTCTCGCTCTTTCGAAGTTCAAAGGCACCACCTTGCTTCCCATCGCAGGGCCCTCGCATGGCTGTTCCTTCTGACTTTCACGGTGAATGCCTACACAACCTTCAGAACTTATCTAGAACGCCACCTCCTCCTGGAAGCCTTCCTCATCCCCTGCTACACTGGGTTAACTCCTCAGGGGTAGCAGGTGGCATTTTCCAAAAATGGTCATGGCAATATTTCCCATCCTCTATGCTATTCCAGAACCCAGCTACCCCTCAGGTTCTGGAGCCTGTTTGCCCTCTTTCTGAACTTGGGAGGGAGTTTTTTTTTTTTTTTTTTTAAGATTTATTTATTTAAGAGACAGAGAACCCAAGCAGGAGGTGCAGGGAGAGGGAGAGGGGATCTCAAGTAAACTACATGCAGAGTGTGGAGCCCAATGTGAGGCTCGATCTCACGACCCTGAGATCATGACATGAGTCAAAACCAAGAAGCAGACCCTTAACTGACTGCACCACCCAGATGCCCTGAATTTGGGAAAGACTCTGTTAACAGCCTCTATGGAAATACGATCATGGAAATGATTCTGTGTGACTTCTGAGGCTGGATCAGGACAATCAATGATCCAGCTTCTCTTTGGACAATCATTTTTAGAACTCAGCTGCCACGATGCTCAGGCTGAACAGGGAAAGGATGGGACTTCAGGTAGGGACAGACTAGGGGTCCCAACTAGGTTCTGAGGGTTTTTCAGGTATCCAGACACTGGGACAGAACAAAAATAGAGATAAGGAAGAAAAACCAGAACCCCTATCCCAACTGCTAGGGGTAACATGTTTTTCTAGTAATTATACTCTAACCACAAAAATAGAAATTAACCAGAAAAAATGATTGGGCCTCAAAGAAGAAGTTAACCATAAAGATTAACCCGACCTAGAAAAATATATCTATGGATCACAGATGCCACAAGAAACAAGGACTCTCATACAATGTATAAGCATCATGTCTACTTCCAGACCCACTGGCCTAACCACTGGCAAGTTTCCTGGTCAAGTCCTAATAAAAGGCCGGAGATGAAAAGCCCTCACTGGCAATGCTGTCGGGACCCCTCTCACTCCCGCAAGCTTTTTCTGTACCTTTTTGCTCAATAAAACTTGATCGCTTTGCTTACCCTTCTTTGTCCACGAGATGCGTTCTTTGACTCTGTGAGAGAAGAAACTCACTCTTCAAGGATGCAGGTGGTACCCGCCGGTAGGTATTCCTAGGAACACCCATAGTGTAGATTTCAACCTTCAGCCAGCAGCAACTGACAAGATCTGTGAGTAAACCCTCAGAAGATTCCAACCCCAGCCTTCCAATCACCCAGCAGCCAAAGCCATGAGCTTTCCCTGCCCAGCTGCCCAAATTGCAGATTGCAGGGCAAATAAATGTTGTCGTTTTAATCCTCTAAATCTTGGGGTGGTTTGGTACTCAGCATAGTAAGGGTTAACCTTTGCACCTTCTCTCTGAATATGTGTTACAGTTCAAACTGCATTTTGTGTGTGTGACTATTTGATCCCTATCTTTCTGGAAACACTGAAACCTCTATGAGGGCAAAAGTCTTGCCTGTTTTGCTCACCATTCCAATCTTGACACGGAGCTTGGGAAATGATGCAGTCCCTGCCAAGGTATTCTTAGCTTTCCCACGCTTCTTCACATATAAAAAAGGGATGCCATTCGGTCATTGCGTGAATGTTCCTTCATTTGATAAATGTTCACGGATCTGGCTCTATGTCAGGGATCTGTGTTAGAGTTGAAGCACAAAAAGAAGGTGATGTACAGGGATGGTGGGAAGGCAGAGGAGGGGTAAGGTAGGTTGTGTTTTGAAGAATGCACAGGACAGGGCTTCTAACAAGGGAAATGGTGTGTGCTGATGCATGGGGCCAAGGAGAAGCCAGACTGCACAGGCAGAGAGGGTGGGTGGAGAACTCCACACAAAAAGGTTTGTAAGGGCCAGGTTCTTGCTGATGTAGGAAACATGTTAGGGTTCAAAGCCGTCGACCAAGAAAGAATTTTTTTTTCTTTTTTAAGATTTTATCTATTTATTTGACAGAGAGAGACAGCGAGAGAGGGAACACAAGGGAGCCTGCTTCTCCCTCTCCCAAGAAATAATTCTTGAGACAACTTTGGTGCAAAAAGATGAGTTTATTAAAGCACAGGGTGGGATCCATAGGCAGAAAGAACTGCCCCAGGGTCATGAGGAGTGGCTGATTATATACTTCCAGGTTGGGAGGGGGTTAGGGATAGCGTAAGTCTCTAAAGAATTTTGGAAGCAAGGTTTCCAGGACCTTGAGGGGGCTAGCTATTACTGGGAAAGTCATTTATTACATCTCATAAAACCTGAGTCATGAGACCCTTCAGATGTATATTGGCGGGTTGTATGCTTGGGGGATAACTGCCAACATGTATCTTGGGGAGTAAAGATAAACGAAGTTTCCAAAGGAATTTTTATATGTTAAAGTAGATTTACAAGATCCTGGGGGTCGGGCTAAGATTGCTTTTTGCCCTTAACAAAGTAATAACACTGAGGCATTTGAGTCCTTAGAGGGAGGTCACTCTGACTGTTTCAAGGACTTGTCAATGGGCTGTAAGTATTAGAGAAATTTAGTAATTTTTCTTCTTAAGAGGATCCCGAACTGGTCCACTGGGGAAATAATGTGATCGGGGCTAAGGAAGCGAAGAGAGGAGAAGGGGAACTAAGTCTAGAGCCAGTTAGCAAAAATGCACTTAACAAGGCCCCCTGTGGTGCTGTGTGACCCTGGCCCATGGTCAGATCAACCCTATAAAGCAGGAATCCACAAATATGTTTCAGTAAATATATCAGAGTCTGCACATCTTAGGATCTGTCACAGCTACTCACGTTGCTGTCGTAGCGCAAAAGTAGCCACAGATGATCAGTAGACGAGTGGGTGTGCCTGTGTTCCAGTAAAATTTTGTTTTACAGACACCGAAATTTGAATTTCAGAAATTTCACGTGTCACGAAACAGTCTTCTCTTTTGAAATTTTTCCAACTTTAAAACATGCCAAGACCATTATGAGTTCGCTAGTGGCGCTGGACAAAAGCAAACGGCAGGTCTCGGGTTGCTCATTCGCACTATATAAGGAGTTGGTTAGCATTTCAATTTGGGGAGTAAGATCCCGGAGCAAGTCCTTCAAGGAGCCACGCCCCTCACGACGGCATCGAGCCCCCGCCCCCTTCGGGGCGGAGCCTGCGCCTGCGCGGCAGGTCCTGGGGCGGGGGCGGGGGCGGGGCGGACCGCGGCTCAGACTTCCAACATGGCGCACGCTGGCGGCGGCAGCGGCGGCGGCGGTGGTGGCCCCGCGGGCCGGGGGCTGAGCGGCGCCCGCTGGGGTCGCTCGGGCTCCGCGGGTCACGAGAAGCTGCCGGTGCACGTGAGTGCTGCCCCCGCCCTCCCTCGGGAACCCTGTCGTCCGGCCCCCCTG